>SNRZ01000423.1:0-21753 GCA_008729115.1 Dirofilaria repens | reverse complement strand
AGTCGATTTAAAATATTTGCATAATTTGCGGAATACTTCATTTTCTTTCGTTTCCTACTTTTAAAATTAAAAAGAAAGTTAAAACGAATTTCTAACTATTTTTTGAAGAATCAAGTTTGAACAATTAAATTAGATAATTATATTTAAGAAGAAACTAATTATTTCAGTACGAATCACTTCAGAAACAACCAATTTATAATTTTTTTGGTATTGCAACAACGCAAGGACCAAGAAATCTTCCAGGTAATAGTTTTTTTCATTTTTTATTTTAATACTGAGAATTCTTTCAAATTTAATTAATAAAAATTTTTAATAATTATCAAGAATTAATTTATAGCATATTTTTGGACTCATCAACGATGTGATAATCGACATTTGGCAATATGTCGTAAACCAGGTTTTGATTATCATAGCACTTCGAAATTATCAGCAAAAGAAGTACAACGACTGAAAAAATAAAAATTGGATATGTCCAAATGGATATAAGTTATTCAGTACGTTTCTCTTTCTCTCTTTCCCCCTATTCTTTCCCAATTTTCTCGATGAAATTTTTTCATTTTCGAATGATTTGAATTTCATTATGATAAAATTATTTATTCTTCTAATGAAGTATTTTAAGCTTTTTTAAAATACATTTTATTTAAAAATAACTAAAAATTTACAGTTAACTATTTGTAAATTAAATTTGAAAATGATTAATTCAAAAATTAGAATTAGTTTCTTTTTTTAATATAAATTTTGTTTAACAAATTTTTTTAACATATAAAAAAGTGGAAGTTCGTAAAATAAACAATTAATTTCTAATCCTTCAATTAACTTCATTTAGTTGTTTTCCATATATCGATTATTCAAATTAATATGAATTTCTAATATTTTATCAACTCTGATTGTAAGTGCTGATTATATATTTGGCAAAAATTAATTAGAAATGCATAAATGATATGCAAAAAATTAAAATTAGCAACTGGAATTGAAACAATTGATATCGTAATTTGATGAAAATGATAAATATGATAAGAGATATGCAATGGACAAGAATATTCCTGATGAATCCTGCAATAATTAATGCAATTAAAATATATAATTAAAAATATCGATCAGATCTTTAGAAATTTTATTAGAATTTAAAAAGAAAATTGAAATGAAATTTAAATTTGATTTTTAGGAGGAATGTGCTATAAAGTAAACGGTACAAGAGGTAATGGTGCAACATTCAATGAAGCTATTCAACGTTGCAAAAATGAAAAAGCTAATTTAGTTAGCTTAACAGATATCTATGAAAATGGTAAATAAAAAGTTTCCTCCATTTTTTAATATTTAAAAAAATTAAACTTTAATCTAATAATTAAATAATTTTATTCATTAATTAAAAAAGGTATAGAATGTTAAAATAAATTTTATTTTTTAATCATTATCACAGATATTGATAAATTAATTGATTAATATCTTTAGAATTTTTATTATTATACTTTTATAATCCATATTCCATTTCTGATTGATTTTTTTTTAATTTCTCTTCTTTTTATATGTTTAACAATTTTTTTGCAAAACATATAAGCTATCGAAAGTTGTTGTGTTATTGTTTAGGATATCTAATAATTACTTAATAAATTTTCGCTACAATTCTTGGCTTTTATTTATCCATATGCCCCTATTTAGTTTTAATAATTAAATTTAATTTTATAGTTTTGTTATACTATTGTAAAATGCTGGAATATTTAATAGACATTTTTGGTATATTTTTAAAAACTATTATTTTAATGATTAATATATTTTAATTATTTATAATTATTTAATTTAAAATATGTAAAAGAGATTAGTTTTGATAGAATTTATGCTATTATTTTAATTTCCGATATATTTTAATTAATTATTATAATTAATTATTTAATTTACCTTATATTTGATAGGATTTGCTGTATCAATGCTGCGAAATTTAAATAGTAATGCATGGATTGGTATGGATATGACTGATGGACGAGTACGGTGGTTAGATGGAGAACCGTTGAAATTAGTACGATTTGGCCCGGATAATCGAGTAATTCGGATTGGTGGCGATCGGCATATTTTTCAAAATGTTGGTCAAGTTGGTTTTTCCAACGAGGTTAATGCAACTTAGCTTATAATTTATCAATTCATTTATTAATCTAATGCTTATCAGTAACACTTAAATCATATGAATTGTAATGTACATAATTGTATTAAATTTTGATTACATTTCATTTCAATTGTATTAAGTTTTAATTAAATTTTAGTTACATTAAGTTTTAATTACATTTCAAATATTTAAACCAGTGTCTTTAATTAGGAATATTTTCAGGCTTGTGTTGCATTAGATGCTACTATTATGGTCGGATATTGGGATATTATCTTCAATAAAACTATTAAGTTTCATTTTTTAGTTTTAAATTAATTTTAATAAACTGAAATCTAATAGAATTAGGAACTATCTTCTCACATAAGATAAGATAAATGATTGATTAGCTTATACAATAGATTAACTGATGGTTAAACTCAATCATTTATTTTATTCTTTCATAAATATTAAAGTAAAATTGAACGAATGATACTGAAAAATCGAAGTGTTAGTAGATCCTAGTTAATCGTCCTCTGTCCTTGATCACTTGGCTCAAAAGCCAAATAAGTAATTTTTCCTTTTTCTGATCATTTGGCTCAAAAATCAAATTGATCCAGTGAAAGTGTAAATGCTAAACTGTTAATTAATAATCTAAAAAATTAAATTAAGCTAGAGTATTTCATATTGTTTTGAATTAAAATTAAACTTTTCAAGGGTATAACATTAAAATGTTCGAGTAATGTTTTTCTTGAGTAAATTAATGCAAAAGTTAAATTAAGCTCTTGATTTATATTTATTTTGATCGAATAATATTCCTAATAACTGAAATAACTTTATAAGAATATAATTTATTTACTTTTAAAGCTTAACAATTCTTTCATATATTTTATCATTTTCCAATTTAAATCAATTTTTTTCGAATGATAATTATCCTTAATTTAACTCGAGATTTATTGATTATTCACTTCTTCAGATTATATTTTTCCTGGTGGTTCGACAAGAACAGATAGTAATTCAAGCCAATGTGATTCATTGAAATTACCATATATTTGTGAAACCTATGCAGGTCAATAATATTTTACTGATATGATATGATATGAGATACTAAATTCAAAATTCAAATTCAAAATAGATACTAAATTCAAATTCTTTTTCGACACAAAAATGGATCATTAAAAGTTTATTTTTGAAAAAACTTTATGAAAAATATTTTATTATTTCATTAATATAATGTGGCGAATATTTATTATAAAATATATGATTCAAACGAATTTAGCTTAGCTTGGAATGATAAGATGGAAAAGGAAATAAAAAATTTGAACAATATTGATTGATTATTTAAATATTTAGAAATAATTATTTGGATCCAATACTCAACAAGCAGTATAGTTTTTATTTAATTAATCAATTAATCATGCTCCAGATGAGTCAATATTTACTTTGAATCACTAATTCCTAATTAATCAATTAATTAATTAATTAATATTTTAGATGAATCAGCAGACACAGTACAGAAAAAAAAGTATGTCATGAAATGGAAGATGTTATGTATTGCTTCCTTCTCAATGATCCTAAAAACATAGTTCGTTATTGATGAATTATTTATTAATTTTTTTTTTGAAAAGATTATTAATAATTAATAAATTCCGAAGAAATGATTTTTACAGTCGTAAAAAATGACTGATATTATTTACTGTAGATGAAAAAGATTACTGTAGAGAAATTACCGTATTTTTGCATTTATTTATTTCTCAAAGATAAAATTGGAAATTGGTTAGTGATATTTTGAATTTTTTTTTCTAAATTTTCTTTTATTTTGAATTATTTGAAACATAGTTCTATAATTTTTAATTACTATTTTATAATTCTCATTTGATAAGGAGCTGCATTTTACTACAGATGATGAAAGATTACTGTAGAAATTACCATAGTCTTGTATCTATTTATTTCTCGAAGATAAAATTTAGAAATTGATTAATAATATTTTAAACTTTCTTTTTTTTTAAATTTGTGAGCTTTTGAATTATTATTTTATGGTTCTTATCTGATAAGGCAAAAGAAGCAAGCAAACGTTTGTTTAAATTTTGATAAATTTTTGCGATAAATGATCAATTTTTCGAATTTTTAGTCAACGGCAATATTCTTTTATGAATGTTGGAATTGTGCTACATTACCAACAAATATACAAATTATGGTAAAATATGGGCAACTTGCCAAGTTGATAATATTTGAATGGCAATTTCTAACAGCATGGCAGTAGAAATGATTATACTGAATTCTTTATGGGTATTCGTTTTCGAAAATCAATAGGGTATAATTTTTTAAAGAAATTTTAAATAAAATTGTTAAAAATTTCAAAACTGATGAAAATGATAAAGTAACTACTCAAATTGAGATTATCAGTAACTGTGATTTGAATGATTTAAATAATTTCACAATTACAGATTTTAATATTTCTTTTAGATTCATAAGTAATTATCAATTATTGATTTACTAATATTTCTTATTAGATTCATAAGTAATTATCATTATTGATTTACTAATATTTCTTAGATTATAAGTAATTATCAATTACTGATCACTAATTTCTTATTAGATTCATTAGTAGTAATTTATTATTATTAATATTACTAAAATAAATAATATAAGTTATTATAGACTAGAGGAAAAGAATTCAAAACAAAATTTCGGCAAAATGCAAAAATTGAAAAAATTAATAAATATGATTATTTCAAATGTCAAGTTTGAAGAAGATGTCTCGGTGTTTATAAATGCAATAAAAATTTATTAAATTAACTTAATACTTCAAATTTCATCCTTAAATAAGACAAATGAATAAATTCTAAAATTTTTGAAATATTAAATATTTAGAAATGATAATTTCATTTCATATTTAATTTTGATTTAATAAAATTCTTCATTGAAATTTGGCAAAAAATATTGCCTGCATTTGAATTCAATTTTTGATCAAATAATCATAGTATTGATTTCTTTAAAATCCGTAATCAAGAATAAACTTTTCTGTTTTGGAAATGATATTTGAAGAAAAAAGTTTGCAGATTCGAAAGATTGGATAAGTTACGATTACGTTTAGCACCTTGGGATGTTGATGAGCCAATTTAAAAAAAGGTGATTGTGTCGTATTGAGAATTGGCAAAAATGGCCAACTTGGTATAATGGATGATTGTATGAAACGTAAAGCGTCGTTTGTGTCTTACATGGTAGAACTTATTTCAGGTTTATATGCATATCATACTTGAAAATATTGCTATAAATGTTGATCTAACATATCACAATTTAATAATTAATAATTTTTTTTTGATGAAAAGAAATGATATTTTTTGGGAAATTAATTTATGAACATTTTGAAAAAATTCATGAATTCTAAATGTCTACTCGTCTTTTAGTGTTAATTTATGATAACTGAAGTTATTTGCATATTTCTCGAGAAATTTTTGATAAAATTTTCCTGAAATGTTAAGTTCTTGCAGACCAAGTTTGCTCATACTTTTTGATAAAGTTAAGAAACTTTTAAAAAATTATGAAATTCAAATACTTAAGGTTATAAAATTTAAGTATATAAACCATTCTTCAATAATGCTAATTTTGATAATTTAATTATATTTTATTTCATTTTTTTTTCAGAAAGTGAGGAGAAAATAATTCAGATTTCAGTTGATGCTTCTAACTTTCAAATATTGAAATGATATTTCTGAATTTAATTCTTCAACTTCTTGCTATGTCATCAGATTGATTCTTCAATTCATTCAGATTCTTGTAATGTTCTTGTATCATTGTTGCTAGATTCAATTTTAGAAGAACAATGGCTATGATACAAACAGTACATTGTCCAGCGCGTAAGGAAGATTGGATTTTGGTGAAAACTTGTTATTATTAATATTATCGATGTTCAGTTCAGGCTTAAAGCGGATCATGATTGTTTTAATGACAATTAGGCTTTATTAATTTTGTTTGTAAAATGAAAGTTGGAAATATTTTGAAAATATTTTTTTGATTATTTTTGTAGAAAATATTCTTTTTGAATTTAACTTTTTGTCAAAATTATCCGAATTCCTTTCTAAAAATTTAAAAATTTAATTAATTAAAATATATTCAATTAATTGCATATAGAATTTATACTGGAAATGAATTATATGAATTAAGTATTAAAATTTATCATGTTATGCAAATTTCATATAATCCTAATAACATATATATAATGAATTATGTTGCTTTAATTGGCAAGATTACTTCACCAGCTTGTGCCCAGCTTTAAATGGTGCCTGAGGATCATCTTCTTCATCCGGTACTTCAGCCCATTGGATCACAAACTTATCTTCTCTAGGTGGTCCTTCTAGGCGAACTATTGTCAATTCTGTTTTTTTCATTTTTAGATACAAACCATAATGGTGAAACCGATAATGATCATTATTGGTTGATTTCACCTGAAATGAAAATTCAAATTTCAACTTTATCATCTATAAATCGCTCTCTTTGATTTTTTCCAAACGAATATATATATAATAAGAAAAAAATTTTTTTCCATTCATTAATGCTTTTTTTTTTTTTGCTTTCTCAGAATATTTTTCAACAAATACGGAAAATTATGAAAGAATTAATTCAAAAAATATTTCGTAATAAATATTTCGAATTTATCAAAAATAATAAAAAATAGCAAACTTTAAAGCTTAGTCTATTTTCGCATTGATTGATAACGTAGACGATAGTATCACCTCCGGTAGCTTTAAATGTTACCTCGGTGGATCAATATTTAACGCCATATCAAATCAATACTTCTAAATATATCGTATCAGTTGCAATAAAAGGCGAAAAATGATAAATGGGAAATGCGAATTAACCGTACGATATACTTGAAAATTTCTAAAATGAAATATTTTATTAAAATAAAATAATTTAGCTTAAAAATTTGAATACTTTTATATATGCATGTAAACATTTAAATTAATTTGCATAATCTTTTTTCAAATGTTTACTTTTTATAAAATTATAAAAGTTACTGAAATGAAAATATTTTATGTATATGCAAATTTATAATATAATAAATCATTTATAATATATTATCATTTAAAGGCAGTTAATTTCTATTAATTTTTAATTAATATTTTCGAAAATTATTATTGCATTATCAATTATTCAAATTAGTTGCTGCTAATTTTTAATTATTTTTAAATAATTGGTTATTGTATTATCATTTATAATCATCGACTATTTATCAAAGATTATCAAGGACAATACATATAATTAATAAGCTAATATATAAATTTGAATGTATTATGATTAATGATATGAAAATAAAAAGATAACTAATTTAAAGGTCATTAAAAAATTAATTACTTTTTAAAGAGTGCAGATAGTTTTGCTTGCAATTTCCAATTCCAATAAGTTATTCATTATTTAATTACTAATTATTAATTGTATTTCAATGCTAGTTTGGCTAGTTTTGTGACGGAAAAAGATTTTGACCTCTTTAAAAGTCATATAATACACAATGAATTATCCGTATCAAATGCCTTAATTGGACTTATTCGACAACAATGGTAAGAATTTTTTTCAAAATTTTTAAAAATGAACAATTAATTGATGTTAATGATAATAAGAATGATAGTAAGCATAACATTTGTTACGTGATAAAATAATGATGGAATTTATGATAAGAAAATTGATGATAATGATAAAAGAGCAATAAAAAATAATTGAAACAATAGTTTCAAATTAAGCTATAAATCAATAAAATAAACGATTTATTTTCAGAAAAATAAAAATTAAATTAAAAAGAAAAAAGGAAGCTCTTTTTTAGGTTCATATGCATGGAAGGATGCATCACCTGTAACATTTTTAAATTGGGCCGAAGATGAACCTTCAGATATTAAAGGTCGAATAGTACAACAATGTGTGAAAATGCAACTTTATGGTAATTACTCCTGGAATAGTATTAGCTGTTGGCAGAGTACTCATTACCTATGCTCAGTACCTGTGGAAAATGTACATCCTAATTCTGGAAGTAATTTTTGAAAAATTTAAAACTTTTTTTTTCAAAATTTAAGCGTCAAACTTCTTATTTTGATAAATAAAAAAATTTTCAACTTAAAAAATTCCGAAAATTTCAAAGAAAAATTTTAATTCACTTTATTCGTTACTATAAAGTTTTACCTTTATCACTGTTTAAAATGATAACAAGTTTGGAGAGATAAATTATTTAAGCAGTTTTAGTTTCATTTGTTCAATTCATTTTTTGTTAAAAATTTTGCTTTCTTATTTTAGATGAAAATGACGAAATGCCATCATCATCACATTTGTCGAATGATAAGAAGAGGAATAGTGGTGAAGAAATGACGCATGATAGTGATAGCCATACTGATAAAATAAGCGCTAATAATCATACCTGTAAGTATTGTACTATTAAAAATTTTTCTTCAAATTTTCTTCTTTTTAGAAAATAAAAAGAATTTATTTGAATAATCAATTAAAATATTAAAATTAAAGTTTTTCGATTTTAATTTATATAAATTTAACTAAGCAAATTGCATGGATTATAATTAATAATATAATTATATTATAAAATACTTTAATAATAAGTTGATTGTTAGTTGAATTTAGCCTAGCTTAATGTTTCAGACCCAGCTAGCGTAATTATGTCTATACCGTTAATTTAATTAGGATTAAAATACAGGACTAAATAAAAAAATAATAAAATTATGATTTAATTATATGTAGGAATGAAATTGGGTTTTAAAGTAATTAATTTAAGATTAAACAATTTTAATCTTTATAGATAAGATAATTATCAATTAAATCTTATACTTTTCTTTATATAATTCAACTAAAATATTAGATTTACTTATTTTATTACACTAAACTTAGTCTGCAATATTTCTTTAATTACATTCACTTATTTATAATTAATTATTAATATTTAATTATAATGTGAGTCTTAATGGAATAGAAATCAAGAACTGAATAACTGTCAATTTCTATATATTTATAATATTTCGGTGTAATAATTCAACTGTATGATAAACATTTACGAAGTTTTTTTATTTCAATTTTGTCCCAATTCGTATTACAAGTACCATTAGTAATAAATAAGTTTCCTATTCCTATCCCACCACAATTTACAATAATTAATAATTAAACTTTTCTATTCCTATTCGATTTCTATTCCTATTCGATCTAAATTCATATTGCAATCACTATCAATAATTAATAACTCTTCCATTCCTATTCTATTCTAATTCATGCTATTTGATAATTAATAATTTCTATTCTATCCTAGTTCATACTAAAATCATTATCCGTAATTAATAACTTTCCCATTCCTATTTCATGCTATTTGATAATTGCTGAATTTTCTATTCCTATTTTCCATTCTTATTCCATCCTAATTCTTACTATGATCATTATCAGTTATTAATAGCTCTCCATTTCTGTTCTATCCTGATTCATGTCATTCGGTATTAATGCCCATAATAATACTAAGTATTACTAATTAAAAGTTATCAATTCATAAATTTAAATTTGTAGAAGTATTACTTTTGCAGTGTCATCAATGTCACCATCACAATCGTCAAGCGCAATTGGTATCCTTGGAGAAATTTGTTTAACATTTATCATAGTGTTAAGTGTAATCGGTGGCATACAATTATGGAAACGAAAGCGACGATTGCGCCTGAGCAATCAACGAATTGTTCAATTTGATCAACTTCAAAATGAGGAAGAGAATATCATGTAGATGATAATGATGATAAATGGTACGGGTTAATTAATCAATGATAATGAAAGGATTGATTATTTTCATCAATTATTCAAACATCTTCATATTTTTCTTTGTAAACGAAGAAAAAAAACAAATTCAAATTATTATATTAATGTAAAAATTTAAAATTAATTATATTTAATTTCAATTTCACGTATAATAATTACTATTGTTATTGTTCATACCTCTATTGTTCTATATTATTCATAATTTTCTTCATCTTTTTTCCTTTTTTTTTGTTCCTTTATCTATGAGAATTATTTATATAATCCATTTGTTATAAAATAATAATAATTAAATTGAAATATTAAAAATTATAACAAATTTCGTTTTTATTGCATTTAAAATTTAATTTGTTTTTTCGAAAATATGTAATTTCAGATTTCATATAAATCTTCGAGAAATGTTGTTTACGTTTTTTAACTCATTTCCCTTCTTTGTTGTACATTTTTCGACTGCAATTTCATTTTGCTTTCCGCTTCTATTAGTTCGATCGAGGAATTCCATTTCCAATATGTTTATCTGCTATTTTATCACTAATATAATTAGCTTATATAATTAAAGATTTGATAAAATTTTTGTGCAAATCGCTTATGTTAAGCTTTAATGATAGGAATCATTTCATAAATATCAATTTTCAATTTCTAAAATCAAACGATAATTAGAAATAAAATGATTGTGTATATCAATTGGAAAATTCAAATTTAACAAAATTGATATATCTTAATATTTCTGAAGAGAATTTGGAGTATTTTCAAGTTTAATATTAAAATGATTTTGAAATTGTGAAATTGAAAAATTGGTTGTGTTTTGAGAATATTTTAATTTTTGACACTGAAGTGATTTTTGAAATTCCGCGGTTCATTTCTTGGATGTATTCCAAAAGATATGAGTAAATCAAAAAAAAAAATGATAATCAGAAGATGAATAAAATGATAATCAGAAGATGAATAAATAGGTAATTGGATTAGATCGAAAAATCGCCGAATATTTGGTAGATTAAGATAAGTTCTTAAAGGAAATTGCAGTAATTGCTATCATATCAAAGCTAAATAATCGCTGCAATGATAATGAATCGAGAATTGTTGGGAATAATGATAATGATGATGAATTGTGAGTTATCAAGAATAATGATGTTTCTTTTGAATGAAAACATCTGCAAAATCATAAGACTTTCAAAAAATGGCAAGGCTTCCTGCTTCATTCTGTTCAAAAAGTTCAATATAAAAAATCGAGAAATCGAATTATCGTGAAATTCCCTTCTCGAGATATTGCTATTCCCTTAAAATTACTCGCATAGATTTTCACTAAATTTTAGAACTTTACATTTCAATAAATAAAGTTACAGTAAATCGAAATTTAATTTTTCAAAGTGCGAACTCTAAAGTATAAGTAAGAAAAAGTTAAAAAAAACGTTTTGCAAGGTTTTGCAAATTCTAAGCTTAAAACAACTTCTCGTTCTAAGCTTCTCGTTTCTTTATCATAATTATTCTCTCGATCAGTCATTATTATTCTTGATAATTGCCGATTCATTATCATCGTTACTCTCGATAACTTTTGGCTTATCATCATTTTTTCCAGTAATTTTTTGATTTATGGCTATTATCATAATAATATTTGCAAATTTAATTTTCAAATTCCATTTTTGTCGTGTTGTCAATCAAGACAAAAATACGATCATAGAGTTCCAAGTACAAAATTCCAAAGTAAAATTTTTATTTACTAATCAATAAGGATCAAAAACATGCGAATAACTTGACGATTAATTAACTGTTGATCATTATACTGAATTATTAAACGATTAACATCATAAAATCGATTCTGAATTACTAAGTAACTGGAATGATTCAAGAGTAAACTTTTTAGGAATCAAAAAAAAGAAACATTTTTCCTTTTACTCTTTATAGAACAATATGATTATAAAAGTTTGCAATTGACAAAACAATTCTTATAAGATATATACACAAAACGAAAATTTATGTCACATAGAACTTTGGGAATATCGATTTTCTTAATAAGTTTTTAGAAATTTTCAAAAATTATTTTTATTTTCATATTGAAAAATATAAAATTTTATTCTTTTCTCTTCCATAAATTTTTATTCAAAAAAAATTTTTTTTTAAGCCAAAAAATATGTCGAAAGGAAAAAATGAACAATGTAGTTTTTTCGAGAATTTCGAGATTTTTTTTATTTCCCATTTAATCAATCATCATTTTTTCTTTATCACCAAATGGCTCTTCTTTGAGATCGATTCGTTGTTTCAGTGCAAACTGAAATTTGTTGATTGTAATTCCAGGTTGTTTTAGAAAAAAAAAATAAAACTTATCATTGTTTTTAAAACAAACAGCAATTTATGCGATATCATTCTATAAAAAACAAAATTTCAACATATGAGAGATTTGACTGAATGTAAAACCAAAATTAATAGAAATTTTTAAAATTTAAAAAAAAAATATCAGAATATAAATTATGATATGATAAGATGAAATATCACGTTAGGTTATTATGGTGACGAAATTAGAAAGAAAAAATTAAAAACTAATTTAAAATATAGCATCAAAAAAAAAATTAAAATTAAAAAATTAATTTATTAATAATTCAAAATTTTAATTTATTACAAAATCTAGCTTAATTCTTTTTTTGTAAAATTCAATTGCAAAAAAGAAGGAAAATTTTAAGACTTGTTGATTTTAAAAACTTTTAAATTTTAATTTTTATTCCCTTATATAAGCATATCACTGATATGATAAGCCATGAATAGCAAAGGTTTTGTTTGTACATTCTTTCAATAAATTGAAAATTAATAGCTATGAATTTTAATAACATCCTTTATTGATGCTTGTCACGAAATTCAAGTTGATAATTTCAAGTTGATTAATTATAGAAATTTCCCGCATATCACACATACGCTATATTTATAGTTATTTTAAGGATAATTAAAAAATTAAAATAAATATTATAAATAATCATTTTTCACTATTTAAATAATAGTAATGTTTTTTTGAGAAAAAGATTTCATTTTTCATACCTCTTAAATTTATAAATTTTAAGTATTGAATTAGATTTAGATATACCTATTTATTGATTAATATTTCCGATTTGTTTTTCTTTTCCCCTCTTTCACAGGAATTAAATTATTCGTGTACCAAATATTACTTTTATTTAACTTAAAATATTAGAATATATTTTATTAATTAGCAAAAATATTCGAATAAATAATTTTGTCCGATTCCTCACTTTTAAAATGCTTAAAATTTATTAAAAAGTTTGAAAAAAAATTTGAAATAAAAAGCCAAAATAGTTGTTAAGAAATTAATTTCATATTTAATTTATTCCTAAATTTTGACTTTTTCAAACTTTTTTTTAATTTTAATAATAAAATTGAAATTATAAAATATTTGTAAAAATTTCCTTCCCATTTTTCTACTTATTTTTTAAAAGTTGAAATAAATGAGCATTTCTATAATTATTGCTGAAAATAACTCACTTATTTCTTGATATACCTTAATTATTTTCTCAGGTAATTTTATAACTATTAGCATTATTTGCCCGTCTTTTCAATACGAAGACTATTCATTGCTAAATCTCGGGATACAACAAAATAATGAGGGTAATTTCTAATTTTTCTCGTTCTTTTTTTTTCTTTTTTCAGGAGAGAAATTTTTATTGATAAAAATAGAACTAGTTTGTTATTTTCGTATAGTTCAAATTGTTATTCATTTCACATTAAAATGTAATTTTCATGGCAATCAAAAACTTTTTCTTTTCTTTTCTCTTTTTCAAAATCAATACTAAGTAAACAAATGCTCATCTTACAATGTTTACGATATATAAAATATGCAAGATATCATATTTAAATATTCCTAAAAATTATTTCTAATAGAAATTGCAATCAATCAATAATTCCTATCTTTCAGCATTACATTATAGGATGATATTTTAGAAGTAAAAAAGAAAGCTTGCAAAAATGTTACTATAAAATGAAAATAAAAGAAAAAAGAAAATTTTATAAACCTGAAACGAGCAAGTACCCTTGGATATTATTCGTACAGATTGTACACCTTCAATCATAGCAGATGCCTTAATATCCTTTCTGACATGTCTTGAATCCAGATGTTCTCGAAATATCTCGACAATATTCACTGTTAATGGTAATACTAAGGCACCATCTTTTCTCCTAAAATATTTCCTATAATATAAAAAAAAAAATAACCTAAAAATTAAGCCTAGATATTTTGATATTTAGAATGTAGCAAATTTAATAATGTAAATTATCTTTTCCCATCCAAATAATTTTGAATTTAATTTAGCTATAAAAATTTTAGGAAAAGTATTGTAGAATAATTCTTAAATTTTATAACAATTCATGTGGACAAGGAGGGAATGAAATTTACATTTAATCGATTAATTAAATTTGATTAAAATTAAAATTATAATTTATGAAACCTCCTGATTGATATTGTCACAAAGCCGGAGAGTACTGAAACAACACTATATGTGCCTTGATAATTCATTTCTTCGATAATAATTGATGCTTCTGTTTTGTAATGAGGTGGCACCACAACTGTACTATCAACACCCCATGACATCACTTCTGATTTGGTATTCTCGTTGACGTTGTTAAAATTCATTTCACGCTTAAAACCTGCTTTCAATTCAGCTATTTCGCCTAAATTATACAAGGGAATGTATAAAATTAATGATAAGTGATAAGAGCTGTTAAAAGATAAATATTTGAATTTAAATTCGGATTAAGTAATTGAATTTTTTTTTTCGAAGTTTTTTAAAATTCCTTCAATTCAGCCATTTCATCTGAATATACAAGAGAATTTATAAAATTAATGATAAATGATAAGAGGAACAAAATATTAAAAGACAAATATTTGATTTTAAATTCGAATTAATTAACTGAATTTTTTTCCTTTTTTTAAAATTTTGAAATCATTTATTTACCATTTATCATTTTATACAGTACTATGAAGTCTTCTATTGTGCTGCTTTATATTTCTATTCGATACAGCAACCTTTGAACTTTTGCTATCTCTTAACAATGTGATCATTTTTTCGTTTCCTCATAATGATAGGTAAAACATACAATTATGATATTTATTATTTAGAGAAGAAACTGAATAAAAAATGAGATGAATTGAAAATTTGATTTATTAAAATGCATTTCCGTTTTTCACTTACCTAATTAGCTACAGGTAAACAAAAAGAAATTAGAAATTTGTCTATAAATTAGAAAAAATTACTGTAAGAAAATATGCTACAGTATTAATCAATTACTAAGTATGATTAATTTCAGATTTTGAAATAATTTTTTTATCACTTTGTTTTGCAATTTTTTTTAAATTTATTTATTTTATTCATCCCTTTATTATTTTAAGTTTAAATTTGAAATAAATAATAGCAATAAATAAATTGATTTATTGCATTGTTTATTTACTTGTTAATTTCGTATTCTCAAAGGTAAGCAGTTTATCATTTTCTTCTCTCTCTTTCTCTCTCTCTTAATTCTTATCTTTTTGAAGAATGATATAGTTTATTTGCTTTTGTGAAGTAATAAACAGTTGCAATATATGCCATACTTATCTCCATTGATATATCAATCATTTGAATAATATATTTGGCCTAAAAGGCTTGAAGGCCTTATTTAACATTCATGCCAATGGAGTAGAAAATAGAGCCAAAAATGAAATGCAAAAGAAAGTGGTGTTACTTTTCATTTCCATAAATCACAAATATAATCATTTCCGACTTTTAACTGCCACTTTTTTTTAAAAAGAAAATTCGATCCTCAAATGCAGGAATGTCAGAAGAGAGAAATAAAAAAATATATGAAGAAAGGATCGATGCACTATTTGCTTCTTAGAAAAAATTAATGAATGAAATTTCATTGATTTTAAGCTTTAATTTCGTTTTTTTCTTCTTTTTTAGAATTTGAGAAGTGAAGAGAACGATTAAATTGCAAAATTTCATAGTTATTCATCAAAATTTATTTTAATCCTACATGATAGCTATGAATTTACACGGAATCTTTCAAATTTCATGAACTCTGCATGAAACTTTTTCATTTGTCATGAATCCACACGGAATCTTTTTTCAGTATTATGAATTCTACATCCAAATTTTTCAATTATTATGAATTTACACGAAATCCTTTTCGAGAATCGTGAATTCTGCACGAAACTTTTTCAATTATTATGAATTTACACGAAATCCTTTTCGAGAATCGTGAATTCTGCACGAAACTTTTTCAATTATTATGAATTTACACGAAATCCTTTTCGAGAATCGTGAATTCTGCACGAAACTTTTTCAATTATTATGAATCTACACAATCCTTTCGCATCGTGAATTCTGCACGAAACTTTTTAATTATTATGAATCCGCACGAATTGTTTTCAATTAATGTGAATTTATCGCTATGATATCCTTTTGCTATTTCAATTCCATAAATAAATGAAAAGTTTTATAGTTTATTTTTTTATTTCAGAAGGAAATATAGCAATTTTAGGAAGGATCAAGGGGCAAAAGGTCAATGAGGATGTCTAAAAGTTGTAAATTTCTTTACTTATTGTTATGCTTTCTCATTTTGCTTTTTTTTTTCGTTTCACTTCCATTCATTTATCTTTCCATTTGAAAGTTTATTTATTCTTACCTATCTCTGCTTCCCTCAATCCTCAATTTCTCGAACTACCTTTAATTGCTATCCTTGATGGATAACCTCATTTATTGTCTTTTATTTTGTCAGTATCATTATCATCATCAACATTCTGACATTTTCGTGAGAATGGGATCATTGAGCGATAGCTATAATTGAAAGGTTAGTAATGTTTAGTTGGTAAAAGTTTCGCGAAATCAGCAGGAAGTCCCGTGAGAAATTTTTCGACAGTATTTGTTCTCTTTCTTTGAAATTATTCCTATTCTAATTTTTGTATTATCTTAAATAAATTCATATCAAGCAGGGGGTTTATTATCTTTTTATCACTGCAATAAACAACAATCTTTAATTGATTCAATCAATGATTAAATTCATATAATCAATCATCAAATTTCTTTCAATATTTTTTAAATTTTCGAAAGCTTTATTATAACTTTAATTTTATATCTTCATTTGTGCCGTTATTTTTGTGTGCTATAATTATGAATAAGAAATATAAGTCTATTAGAATTTCGAGAATGAATGAATCACATTTTTCAATTTCATCAAAAAAATTTTCAAACATTCTCGCTTTGTTTCTTTCTATTATCTTTTCCTTTAACTTTTCTCATGGCATTTCTTTTTTTTTGATAAATTATAATATTACTAAGAAAAAAAATCAAATTCAGACATAATTTCGAGTTGAAATTTAAGAATTCAAAAATTAGAAGTTTTTTTTTTCAAATAAAATATCGAATTTCCTGAATGTTTGCAAAAGAAATGATTAAAGTTTTATGAGATTTCAATGCAAAAGAATTATTTTGACCTATTTTTGAAAATATAAGTTTTCTTCGTATTCCAATGATATTTCACATATATAAATATTCAGAAAAAAAATGACTGAATATTAATAAGATACTGATAGAAATAAAATACTGATAAAATTTACCGGAAGGAAAATAAATAAATGATTTATCGATCAATAAATCAGTCATCAGACAAATGATAAATTAAATACTGAACAGGTTGGATTATTAAAATTTTTTCTATTATTTTAAAATTATATAATATTTTTTGCTCTTTTCCTAATATTAAATATTATCTTATGGAGTTTTTTTTTTTTTTTTTTTTTTTTGTACGGTAAATTTAAACTATTATATATTGTACATTAAAAATTTTTAAATTTAGAAATTTTTCATAATTTTAGAATTATGAAATTATAATAAACGTAAAAACAAACATGGCGTTTTTAGCGTTAATTCCGCTTCTCCACCAATCATATAACCTTGCTCACGGATAACGCTACATAAACTTTCCGTGGTACGTTCAGTTTTGAAGGAATATTCTTGAGATCGATCGGTATTATTTGTATAGATCGATTTGAATAATGTAAAAGGACGAGCTCCTTGACAATTTAATTGCGAATATTGTGGTTCTTCATGTCGTATTATTAATTTACGTCGATTCTACAATTTTCAAAAATAAATAAATAAAATGTAAATATATAACCTGAAATTAAAAAATTACGAAATAATTTTAAAACGAATTAAAAGATGAATTATATCGAAATACTTAAATACTGAAAATTATCCTAAGAATGAATATTAATTAATCTAAGCAAATAGGAAGATAATGTAAAAAATAATGATTAAAATAATTAGAAACACAATTTTTATTACTGATGAAATAATAGAATCTTATGTTTACTTTACACTTGTGTAATCAAGGAATGAATATTTCTAAAAACATCGACATTAATAATTAGGCCTTTTTTTGAACCCAATCTTTATATCATTAAGATGATAATTTTGTAATGATTGAATAGATAACGATATATAGAGGAAAGCTAGAGACAGGAAGAAGGAAAACAAAACAATGATACCTTTTTGCTTATTACTAATTAATAATGTCAATCTCGATAAATGATTAGCAATTACTAAATAGATAAATAAGATTTTAACTTTGATTAAACGTAAAGTTACGCTGGATGACGTGTGATTACGTTACATTTGACACATGAAATATCTATTATACCGAATTAACGGGCAAGTAATTTTATCATATCGAAATAATTTATGCTCCTTTTATGATAATGTTTAAATTTTACAGATTGCTTTTATTTCAGGAAACAAAATTTGGGCCGCAAAATATTTCTGATAAAACAATTGTATAGTTATCTTTTGTGTGCAATTTAAATTTTAAAAATAATTTTTGAATAAATTAATAAGCTTTTTTTGTTGAAAATTTTCCATATAAAGGCTATTAAATTTGTGATATATGATGAAATATAATTTTTATAAATTTTATTAAATTTGAAATCTTTTAATGAAAATTTATAATTCATTTTAAAAAAATTTACGATATATGGTATAAGATATAATTTTAAATTTATTAAATCTAAACTTTTTTAATGTACTTTTCGTCTGAATTTAAATTTGAATAATTGCGTAAATTTATTGAATATTATTATTGATGAAAAGAAATGCTTTACTGATTTTATCAGAGTTTTATCATATCCATTACTTTTTCCAGTAGCGATTTTATTTCGGAAATAAATAATCTGAAAAAATGCGAAGAATTTATTTTGATTCTCATTCTCGACAATTATCCTTAGTTGATAATTTTCAGAATGGAAAACTAAAAATCATTCGAAGAGATGTAGAGAAGGGAAAAGATAATTCAGAAGGAAGTGAAGGAATTGAAAAGAGGGAAAATTTAGCGGTAGTTCATTGTAAAATGCTAAAATGATGCTAATTGAGTTTCGAATCCATTTACTTGTCTCGATGGAATTCTCGTTGGTTTAATGCGATAAGTACTAACTTCCTTCCGGTAATTGTTAAATCGAATTGATTGAATATTTTCAAATTTTCTTCTTTCCCAAACTAATAATATATTCGTATAAAAAAAAAAAAATTTTAATTTCCATTTGCTAAATCATTTTTCCATTAAATAATAAATAAAATTTTAAAAAATATTAAATTTTTATTTAAAATTTTAATGCCTATTTATTAAATAATTTTTCCGAAGATAATAACATTCTTCTAATATATATTAAATTGATAAAAATGTATGATAAAATGCTGAAGAAATCAATAAGCAGTTAGTATATTATGAAAATTTCCAACCTAATAAAACGATTAATTAGCTAATTTAAAAGTAATTATCCATGAATTGCTCCCTGTCTTTATATTTTTTTCCTAATACATTTGCCATATATAAAAATGTTAATGGATTTTTTCAAAAATTAAAAATTAGCTTATTTATTGATTTTCATTTTGCTAAAATGTTATTAGCATATTTAAACAATTACCTTTTGCATAATTCATTGAAAATAAATTTCTAAATTTCTTCATTCGTATAGATTATTAAAAATTCAATAGGAAATTTTTTTTTATATTCAGTCATTCTGTATTATATTTTCTAAAGTGTTGCTAATTTTATTCCCTTTATGATATCATTAAAATTTAAAATTTTTATTTGTTAAATCATCTTGCATTTTAATCCAATTTGGTTAATTCATTCATGTTGAAAAGTTTGCAGAAAACGGAATATTATTAAGTTATGATGTAAATATGAACTATATAAATAAAAGTATTACCTATTTATTAATTTAAAACCTCATTTGTCCAAAATTTAAAATTTCAGATTAACTCAAATTAAAAAACTGTTTAAAAAAATAGATTATTTATGAATTTTTCTTAATTACTATTTCCAAATAATTTAATGGATAGAATGTTTATATGGAAGTTATTTTCGGATTAAATGCAAAACGGAAAATATATGTGATTTTCTTTAATCAATTTTGTCGAATGGTTAAATATCATTTTCTGATTGATTACAAATTTTCTGATTCTCAGCTATAAAATCATTTAATTACCAACTATAAGTTCTGAAATGCTCACCTATGCAATTAATAAATTGTTTTTCATTCAGATTTTTATCAGTGAAATTGCTAAATTATCGCCTACAAATTATCAGCTTTTCATCTATGGAGTTATTAAAATACTACTTATAAAATTATCGAATTTTTATTTTATGAATCAATCAATAATCTTGTACTTCCTTCATTATCTAGGTATCAGTGGTTTAAAAAATTTTTGCTGAAAATCTATTAAATTTGTGAACTTCCCCAACTTTAGTTGATTAATAGGAAGAAGTTGAAAGGAGAATAGTTAGATCGAAGAGATTGAGACAGAAGCGAGTAGAAGATTCAGATAGATGATGGTGACGTTTGTCGAGAGTTAGAAATGGAGAAACGAACAAACGAACGAACGATGGAACACGATAGGAGGATGGTTGGATGGTGCACTTATGTGGTTTGTCGGTTACGGTAGCTTCATTTTCCTTCAATGCTAAAAAATTTATTTCAAAAAAAAAATAGCGAAGTGTATATAGAAGTTGAAAATGAAAAAAGAAAAAAAAAACATCAATTGTTGATCAAAAAAAAGGCAATTTTAAACAATTTTTAATAAATTAAAAATTGAAGTAACTTGAAAAATCCGAAATACTGTAAATTACAATAATCCAACTATTACTATAAGTAATTAAAATCTACAACACATTAAAATTTATTAAGCATGAACATACATTTTTTTTTTCTTTTAAATTCTTCGAGAAATTTTTGCTCGAGAGTTTTTGAGATAAATCTACATATGACAATATCAATTGCTATAATCTATGACACATTGAAATTTATCAGACATTAATTTGCATTTTTTCTTCTTTCAAACTTTTATGTTCATTTCAAATCCTACGATATTTCTTCTTTTTGAAAAATTCTAAATAAAAATTTTTTTGTTTAGAAAAATAGAAAATTTTATAAATATTTTTTATATTTGGAAAATCCTTCAAATGTTATATGTTACGATGGATGCTCACTTATCCATCTTAAATAGGAAATGGAAATTTTATCTTTGATTTTCATTTCAATTCTCCAATTATTTCAATTAATAAAATTAAATTTATATCATATAAAAGAACAAGAAAGTCATTCTGACATTAATACTGAAATACTGGAAAGTCATTCTGACACTAATACTGAAATACTGGAATGTCATTCTGACATATACTGAAATACTGGAATGTCATTCTGACATTGATACTGAAATACTGGAAAGTCATTCTGACATTGATACTGAAATACTGGAGAAGAAAAATAGATGGAATAATTGACGAAATATCAAAAACATTTAACAATAAGTTATTTTTTTTATAGCCAAAATTTTTTTTTCAAAACAAGTTTAATTATATAATTATTT
>SNRZ01000422.1:0-21874 GCA_008729115.1 Dirofilaria repens | reverse complement strand
TTAAATACAGAAGAATTAATTGGTAAATTAATATAACATCGTTATTCATTTTTCAAAAAGCTCAGAAAATAAATTATATAATAACTGATTAAATCTTATTCATTCATATCAATTAATGTTCATAAACATGAACAATCAATTATTTTATACAAATTTGAAATAAATTATTATTTAAAAAGTGATTACAATTTCAATTTTAGTTAAATTTTCTCGAAAATCATGTCAATTATGAATAGAAGAAAAGCATTTAAAAGGAAGAGAGAATCATTTTAAAAAGTCGATGAATTCTTTGTTGATCGTGAAAAAAATTTATCTACTGAAAACTTGATAGAACAAACTTCATGGATTAAACATATTTCTGTACGAATTATGAATTTAACTTATTGTTACTTGTCCAATTTATCAAAAAATTTTTGTTTAAATCTATCGATTACTGAAATTGGAAATAGACTAAGAGTCTTTGGCATGTTCGAAATCATATAAATTACAGATCAAGTTAAAAAATAAAGTCACAATCAATTGATCATTTTTTGTTTTCATTTCTTTTATCTTCAGTTCAATTTTATTACTAACAATTACTTTTCAAATGAATTTCAGAAAATTAAAAAGTGATTTAAAATGAGAAAATCAAAAGAAAAAATTTTGAAAATAAAATAAGTTAACTATGAAATATGCACTGATATAAGTAAAATAGAACCAAAAAAATTTCCTTTTTCCATCAGTCTCTTTTATAACATAAGTTTATGCAAGCCAAGGATACAAAATTTTCTAAAACAATAAAAATTGTAAAATCTTTTTGTTTTTCTATTGAATTTGTTTCCATGCTTTTCTATTCAATTTGTTTCCATCATTATTTCCAATTGTTAGCAGTAAAGATTTACGGCAATATATTTTTATGTAATTAAAATAATAAAATCTGTCGTCAGCAATGAATTTGTTTTTTCTAGAATTAACTGCGTTGTTTGAAATGCTGGCAAATCACTAAATATTAAAATTAGTCTTGATAAAGTGATTTCCAAATCCAAAACGCTCAACTTTTTATGAATTTCAAATACTCTTCTGTTAACAAGAAGCTTTTTGGCGATGAATAATTCATTAATAAAAATCATTCGATGAATCCATCTTTTTACCCAAACAATATTGAATTCTACTACCAATTGTATATAATTACACGATTTTTATTTGCATAAATATTTGCATAAATTTACATAAGCCTTCGATTTTGAATAACATCATAAGTTAAATTAGTTCACAAATACTTTACTGTTTTGATTTTCTCATTTTAAATCACTTTTTAATTTTCTGAAATTCATTTGAAAAGTAATTGTTAGTAATAAAATTGAACTGAAGATAAAAGAAATGAAAACAAAAAATGATCAATTGATTGTGACTTTATTTTTTAACTTGATCTGTAATTTATATGATTTCGAACATGCCAAAGACTCTTAGTCTATTTCCAATTTCAGTAATCGATAGATTTAAACAAAAATTTTTTGATAAATTAGACAAGTAACAATAAGTTAAATTCATAATTCGTACAGAAATATGTTTAATCCATGAAGTTTGTTCTATCAAGTTTTCAGTAGATAAATTTTTTTACGATCAACAAAGAATTCATCGACTTTTTAAAATGATTCTCTCTTCCTTTTAAATGCTTTTCTTCTATTCATAATTGACATGATTTTCGAGAAAATTTAACTAAAATTGAAATTGTAATCACTTTTTAAATAATAATTTATTTCAAATTTGTATAAAATAATTGATTGTTCATGTTTATGAACATTAATTGATATGAATGAATAAGATTTAATCAGTTATTATATAATTCATTTCTGAGCTTTTTGAAAAAATGAATAACGATGTTTATATAATTAAATACCAATTAATTCTTCTGTAAATACTTCAAATAGCAGCAAAATTATTTTCAAAATTTTTTCTTTTGATTTTCTCATTTTAAATCACTTTTTAATTTTAAGATTATTAAAATTTTGAAGCCTGTATTTTTTTTCATCGTTTTGTATCGCATATTTAAACAACAAAAGAGCTTTCATGATTATACAAGAAGATTGAAAGCATTGTGATTTATTGATCATAGATCTCTTACTTAAGAGAAGCTTAAAATCTTCAAACAAGTCAAACAAGTCACCCAATTAATTCAAACTTTTATTAATTATTCCGATTCATTTAGCTTTGATTTATATTTTTTTGAAATCGATTTTCACTTAATAATGAGCTAATCATTTCATATATATTCGAGTAAACTGAATAGATTTTCTGCAAACTTTTTCAAAGTTGCATAAAGACGGATTATCACTGATATTTATTAATCAGAAAGCTAATTATAACTTATTTCCTTCGAATTATCATCACTTATGCTATTCTGTGCGCTTATACATTATGCAATGCAATAGATTTTATTTAAGAAAAATTAGAATACATAACAGACATTGTGAAATGTTAGTCTTTGAAGGGAATTAAAATGGAAATAACAAAGGAATAGGTAATTACAGGTTATTAATCATATGAGCACTGCCAGTCTTTTCGTGGTGAGCAATATGAATATTCAAAGTTGTCGCCGCTCTTCCGCTCGATAACGCATGCATGCTTTTTTGATTCGCAGAAACAACCTCTTTTTCTAAGACAAAAAGTTCTCAATTTTATTGCGAAATTTATGGATTTTATAGACATTTATGGATATTGATTTAGAAGGAAATTCTGACTTATAGGAATCGGAAATTCTGATTAATAGGCATCGAAAATTCTTATCTAAACTATTTTTTTCGTTAGAATAATCATAAGGTGCTTACGTCCATGATTGATGCGGTTTCAATATGCACCACGATTGCGGTTCACGTTGGTCATAGCAAGCTTCATGAGTTTTGCAGTGTTTCATTCTGCAAGAAATTAAAATGAAATGTAAGCGAATCAGTCCATATTGGAAATCATCTGTAATGTATTGGGAAAGTTATTGAATCGCATTATTTAAATGAAGAAATTTAAAACATATTATAGCGAAATTATATTTCGAGTAGCGGAACAGCGCTGCAGGATGGATAGAAGAACACATATGGTTGCGAACTAAAGTTTTAATGAAGTTTTCAGGAATTTAAATACTTGAAAGATTGAAACGACTTACTTACCATCACTTTCAACAAATTTTCCTTTAGTTACATATTCATCGTCTTCAGTTGCATGATCATTGTGTCTTCTTTATGACTTCATCATCTTCTGTATAACTTTCGTCGCTGTCTTCAAAAGATACACTCTGAAATCATAAAGATACTTTTATGAAAATTTTGATCGAAAAAATGACTTGAACATAATCTTTTTCTTTTTCTCCAATCCAAGAAGTAGTGCACTTGATTAGCATGTATTCTCTTCAATATATATTCCTTATCTTCCTTATTTGGTCATTATTCCTGTTGCTGATTACTTTTAATTTGATATTATTAAAAGTTGAGAAACTGAACTGAAGAAATTACCTCTTCTTCTGATTCTGATGCAGAAGGTAATGCAACAGAAAGAATCACTAAGCCAAGAACTATGAAAAGTTTCTTCATTTTTCTAAAAATCGAATATGCATGAATTTTGCAATCATGAAGTGATTTCATAATGAATCATTAATTCTTAAGCAAAATTAATAGTTTAATGATATGTCAACCCTTTACATAATGACAGCAAAAGAGTTGAGTGAATTATTCATTTTTTTTTTATTTTTATTATCTTCATTGTTCATGTATTCGCTGCTTATTTATTGAGAGACAACGAACACGCAATTCAGTAATGACGAACACGTAAACCAAAACCGAGAATCAATTACGTCGGACACGTAAATAAATTTAGACACGTAAAAAATAACGACGAAGACATAAGCCAATTTAGAGCAATAATCCAACTAATATGCACACACGCATAAATTTTTTTAAAATATTGCGATTTACTTATTAAAAAGGTTTATCATGGGAAAAGAGACAATTTAGTAATTTGAAAATGAGGTTAAGGGATTTTGGCTGAGCAGGCAAATGAAAATGATAAAGTTGAAGATAATTCTATCTGTATTTGATTCGTTTATATACGATATTTGAGTGTACAATTGAACAGTATCTTTTTTTCTTGTTTTCGAGAAACTATGAAAACAAAAGTTTTTGATTGCTTCAGCTTTAATCTTCTTCATGGAATTGTATCAAAGTATCAAAATTTTATTTTGTCTCTTTTTCCATGCTGAAGGTTTGCATAACTGGTCTACTTATTTCAAATAAATTATCTCTGCTTGAAGAATAATTGAAAATTTGATATGGACTTACTATATGTGAATTTGTTTTTTATTATAATATTTCAATAAAGTTGATTAAAAAATTTGCTTGAAGAAGATAACTTTATGGAATATGTTTATTACTCAGATCTTTTAATGCATTAAGTTTTACGACTTTTTTGTATTTCTTCGAAAACGATGATAAAAATGTTGGCTGATAAGAGGAAAACCATATCAGAACATCAACTTCATCAAATTTTGAATAAATGAACAACTAATTAGCACCAAACTTTTTAGGTGATTATATTTGAATGATTGTATTTGAGAACAATGGTAATTACTTCAGCAATTTCAAAGTTGAATTTATTTTTTGCTACCGTTTTATTGTTAGACATTTAAATGTTACATAGAAGCTTGATTCATTCATTATTTCTTAAATTATATTCCGTATTATATAATATAAACTTGTTGATTTCATTTTAATGAAACAGCACTCTTCATCATATGTATTATCAATTATCGATAATATCTAATGAAAGAGAATCACTGACTTACAAAAAACATGGAATGGACAAAAATATGAGGCTCAAATGCTCTATAGTCTCGAATGCACAGCAATTATCTGCTAATGCGTAGCTGAAATTGGGCGAACTTTAGCTAAAACTATGGAAATAGTTGGTACCACAGCACTTTCTTCATGTTCATTTTGGATAGCAATTTTATAGCAAAATGCTTGATTTCATTACGAAATCGTTTGACGAAAATTAAATTGACAGTAGGTAGCATAGCTGTATTTAGAATTACATAGCAATTAATAAAAATATTAATTGGAACTTCAGCTTTTTTGCCGAAAAGTTCAACAGCAAACTTTAACAAAAAGTTGAAACTGATAATTTCAATTTCTATTGCACCGCATACTAATGCTGCCTGAATTAACATCGACTGTTCGTGTTTAACAGTTCGAATCCTGTTATTCGCTTTATTTCTCGTAAACATTCTTGAAGTGGCTGAAATTAATTTTACTAATTTCGAAAATTTCTGAAATGTTTTTAAAAAAAAAATCGAAAAAAAATTTATCACAAATAAAATCGATTTATATTATTTCTTTGATTATACAAAATGCAAAACATGTAATGTTATCTTTTGTTCTACCTTGATCCGAAGTGATCAGACGTTTGCTACGTACGCTGCAGAAAATTGAAATATACATTGCAAACATTACTATAGGTAATATCAATGTCCAAGCATAACGAATTCTGAAAAAAATAAAATGAAAAATTGAAAAATATATTTCATATCGATTCTTTTTACAGTATGTCAATATCATTGAAAAACAAAATTTAAACTTAAAAATACGAACTTAAGAAAAACTTTCGCTATCTTCTCCCATGCATTCTGTGCAATCAGTAGACCAACCGAAATTCGAAACATTGAAAGTTTTAGTACAGTAATGAAACTCCATAAATGATATCACTAAAAATTGTTTTAAAATTTTAAAGCAGTTATTATAAATATGGAATAGTATAGCAGATCATAACGACTCATATATTGGCTATGACCCGAGATTACTCCATGCATGAGGCTATGATGAATAAAAGAAACATAATTAAATTCCAATTATTCAACCAACTTATACGCCTGTATATTTATTAGCTATTGAAATTTGTGGCGATTGAATTGAGTAGAAAATAAATTTTCCTTTCTAAAAAAGTTCTTCGTTGGAAATTTTTTAAAAATTAGATACAGATGTACCATACACTGTTATTTCAGCGATGATAATGATTAAAAGTAGCCTCCTTTAGATTTCATGATTATTTTAAGAATTGCATGAAATATTAATGGATCATACCGACAACTGACAACCATATGAAAGCGATGAGAAAATAGAACTTTATCGATTCGAAAAAATCATTGAATTTCGGTAAACTTATGGCTATAAAGCGATTCACCGCCAATAGAAATGTAAAATGCAATCTGGCTAAAAAGGAAAGCGTATTCATAGCAGCAAACATACTGTAAATCCATCTTGTCTTATATGCTGTAATAATAAAAATCAATTAATTAACGCGAAATTGTTAGATGGAAAATAATTATAAATGTACTTATCACATGTCTGTGAAAGAAATTCGATTCAGTTATATTTAGTAACAGAAAATGCAGCTAAAAGATTAGTGTCCATGATTTTAAATTATGTATATTTTCTAAATGAACAACAAAAAAATCAATGAGATATAAAGATACGAAGAAAAAAACCTACTGTCATAACTATTTTTGATCATTTGTATTCCAAACAAAACAATAGCTACTTGTGGAATATAATCCAAGAAGCTACAAATTATAAGTTGGTATATGATAAGAATAAATTCATGACTGTGAAAATTGTCTCGTCTGCAGCAGAATACAATTGCCATAAGTATGTTGCTAACAATACCGTACAGCAGAAATAAAGAAAACAGTGCGATTGCCATGTATTTTTTTACCGTATGATACTCATTTCCTGTGTCGAAAGAATTTGTCGTATTTTCTTCATCTTCATGGCAGTTAACCAGTAATATTGGACATAGCATAGTAATATAATATAGACAATGTCCCATAATTTCACTGAATAATCTTTATATTTTCTGAAATCAATAAAAGAATTCTCAATAACAATGAGTTTCACTTAAATGCATATATTATCATTTTTTATGCGATTCTCTCGTTTGGAAAATATAGATTGGTATAAATAATGATTTAATATATCAATATATCAATAACAAAAACATTTTACATATAATTAAATTTCAATTTTTTTTGTAACCTTGCGGATGGAATTGTTAATAGCGACATTATCTCAATCATCAACAATTTCTTCCGAAGAAACAAAGTTTGGTTTATAAATTTTTATCAGGAAAATATAAAAAATTATGATTTGATTTCAGTTATGGATTGATTTAATTTAGTAATTTTTTGTGATTTCTTCAATAATTTTTTGTGAAACATTGTATTTCATTCCTAATTTTGATAGCATATGAAAGAATTCTGAGCTATAAGAATTTCATAGCTGAAATATAAATATTGCTATATATTACGAATAGCAATTTGCAAAATCATACAATCAATGAAAATTTTTTAAGTCTGGTTAAATCAGCTCAGCTTAACAAAAACGAAATGTTTCTCGATGAAGAAATAATTGATAGTGAAAATCAACAAAATAATGGAAGGAATTTGCGACAAATGGATGCTAAAAGTGAGAATTTACAGCAGAACGAAAGTCTTTATTAAATGTAAATCACCTGCGAGAATATTAGGTAACAAGAAAATTGGATGGTCTATAAACTCAGATAATTCATGATAGAATTAGTACAATGAAATGATGAAATGACTAGATGTTTATCTCTTAGTAGAGAAAAATCACCAATAGAACTTAAAACAAAATGAGTTTTATAGAGTGTTAGGAAAGAAATATTGTCCCTAGTTACAACGAAGTAATCTAAACAAAAGTTGACTACATAACAAAGAAAAGTTATGAATAACAAAGTTAGAAGATCTTAAGCATTATGCAATAGCGATTCGAAGTCTGAGAAAAATCCACGCAAGCATCAATTGTCTTCGAATATGTTATGCAACAAATTATTGTGATAAAAAAAATTTCATGTTTCTGCCGTGAAGATCTAAACAATTCGGCGCTATATCTTAGCAAATATAAGGAAAATATCCAAATGATGGAATTAAATAAGAAATGGATTTGACTACAATAACAAATTCCATAATTGAAATTAATGTAGTCAATTTAAAATATCTAGAAAATTAAAGATGTCAAAAAACCAAAGGAGAATACAGTGATTTCTTTGTGTTGGATTTTTTATGCATGGACATAAAGTGTACGTGCGTTTTTTTTGTATTATGTAAGATGTAAGCTCAAATTGTATGCTTTGTCTACAAGCTATAGCCACGCCCACTTTCTCTTATAATCACAACAGTACCATTAACTACGCCTACCAAAAAAAGGGTCCTAAACTATATACTGGAAATTGCTTGCAAGAGATCGGTTGGATTCATCAAACGGATGTCCTTTATTACTCCTTTTTTATTATCGAAATCATTCATCTAGTTTGCCTTATTAAAAAGACTTTTCTTATTCGCTATATCATAACCATGGTATTGTATAACTTGTTAATTCAACTACTTAATAAATACTATTCGCCCGATTCTCAAACAATTAGCAATGAGGCAAAGTTTTCCTACAAACGAAAAGCTTTAGTATTATTCGATATCAGTTCACTACTACCATTTATATTTAATGACATAGCAGACCAATTGAATTTTGAGACAATTAACAAAACAAAAATTAAAGATCGCTTACTTTGGTAATGAGATAACAAAGACATGTCTTAGCACTAAAGCAGAAATTGGGATCAAATTTGGAAAAGAAAAAGTTATATTGTTTATGCAAATATGATAAATTATTTGATCAACAAAATAACAGTAGTCAAATCAGACAAAAATTTAGCCAAATTAGACAAAACGTAATTATGTCTATAAAAAACCAACACACTTTTTTAAACGATTGGATCTTGAAAATTTACAAACAATATTATAGCCGTATTCTCAATATATTGGATATAATGAAAATTTACAAACAATATTATAGCCGTATTCTCAATATATTGGATATAATGAAAATTTACAAACAATATTATAGCCGTATTCTCAATATATTGGATATAATGACTCCCGATTATTGCCAACCTTCACAAATAATTTGAGTAGAAGAAATGAGAAAGGTAAGAATTTCACTGTTACATTCTCGCGAACACAATTCAGTTGATGTAGCAACTAAGGAACTTTCATCTAAAGAATCATGGCTAAAAGAAGAATTAAACTGGCCACAGTGCGAAATCGAAATTAATGAAGACTATGAAAAAGATGATGAAGACAAATTAATTAAAGATAGTCGTTCAAATCCCTACTCAAAAATAAAATTTAGTGACAAAAATCGCTTTAGTAAATGGTTGTCAAAGAAATAAAAATTATCATGGTACAACGATTTCAAAAAAATCCACTCACGAGCAATGATTACGAATTAGCAGAATATGTATTATGAGACAAGCACATCGGACGATTTAACCGAAAGGATAAGTAAAAGGGGAATCATTATTACAATAAAGAGAAAAAACTTAGCAGATTAAAGGATTGATTGGAAAACTCAAAACTAGCTGCTAATGACAAGCATTCAAATTACTTCTTAAGGCATAATCAAGTAACAGAATTTCTCATTTTGGTTACTGAAAAGAAAAACCGGAATCAAACGAATTATCAATAAATGCATGACATGTAAAAGTTCCGGATACACGAGCGTTTTAGATCTTCCGATCAAATTAAAGTGGATTGTCTGAACTCTCTTTTAAATGAAGGTGATACTGGAAAAATAAAAGATTGGTTATATTATTCCGTGTTTTATCACAATAGTAGTATACTTGGAACTAATGAAAAGTTTATCTGCGGAAAAATTTTTGCATATTTAGTGTTTCTCTTATGAAGATTATTTTGTGATCCGCCTAATCGATTTCCTTGCTCTAATTTTACAATTTATTATTATCATGATCATGATGAATTTAATCCTCATAAACCAAAAATGACTAAATGATTCTTGGTGATAGAATGCAAAAAAAAAATTTTTCGCCTTGAAGTTCAGAAATAAGAATGACGAATACATTGACTTTGCAGTTATTTAATTTCTTCAGATTTCATACTTTTTGAATACCTAATGACAGTTTGTTTTGATTGATTAAAATAATATTTGTCGAGAATCATACCACCTATTTTCGACAATTAATTTTCAAATTTATTTAATGTTGTGCTAAAGTATTGAAAAACTTTTTTTGCAATAGTAAATGGATATTGTTCTCTAATGTAGAGAAGAAATAGTACTATTCGCTGAATTGAACCCAAGGTTTATATAGATATGGAGATAAAGGAAATCAAAAGATGAAGATGGAGAAGTAAAAAATATTTTGATAGAAATGTCAAATGCAAACATCCTTAACAGATTTTTTGTGTCCTCTAGAAATAATTGATGAAAAATCAATAAAAAAGGAGAAACAAGAAAACTAATCAAATAATCAATCAATAGAACAACAAGAAGAACCCAATAAACGAGAATTGAACAGAAATCCTAAGCAATGAAATTCCAAGTAATGAGCAGTTCATTTTCAGTAATTGTGATTATCAGTTCAAGCAACAACGGAAAACAAAATTAAATGTATATCTGCCATTCAACGTGCGAAGAGTGGACTGGACTTGCAAAAAATTCTCAGAAACCAATTTCACTTTTGCCGAAGTCACGAATTTTATGGTATATACCTACGGGGACGACGTACCTACGAATTCTCGTAAAATGCAGGAATGTTACGAAAACAATATGTACTAAAGTCTTTCTTAAATTATTGTTATCTGTTGTGCCGGATCAAACAACTATATTCCCATTTTTCACATGTGAAGATGTAAAGAATCAAAGAAAACTAAACGATAATAATTTAAAGCAAATCTTTTCCAATAAATGAATAACGAATAATGAAATTCAATACTCATTTGGCTGATTAGGAAAAAGATGTCAATCAATTCCAAATTCATATTCATAAAAAGAGAAATTTATCTATACGATGAAAAATTGTTAGTTTACTATCTTCTTAAAACTGAGTACTGTAAAATTCAAACTTTGGAATATGTAACTATTACAAAGATTGTTTTCTAGGACGAAAAGAAAACAAAGCGTTGTTTATATAGAAAAACTGAAAAATTTAGCACTCACATATAAAAGAATTATGTTATTATAAAAGAATTGCAAACTTCATTTGTTTTCAATCATGAAAATGAAACAATGGCGACAACTAATTGTGAATTTATCAGTCCTTATTCAATGAATGGTAATATTATAATCGATATGAAAAATTTAATTAATATACGAGGCGAAGAAATATTCCTAGCGAAATAAGCACAAATTTAAAAGACAATCATTATTCAATGATAGAATCAAATCCGGATAAAGTATCTGATTATTATGCTCGGGTATTTGATCCAGAAGCGTTAGACATCAATACTTTTTGATAGTTTACAATTGGAATTTAATTCACGATTTAATGTAGTATAAATAATATGATTCTGATGGTCAAACTGCTATTATAAAGAAATAATCTAACAGCAAAAAAAATTAGTAACAAGCTACTAATCGCTCTTGTAAAACGGAAAATATCGAAATGCGTTTCATCGAATTCAAAGGTGAGCTAATAAACAAATTTGAAATAAAACGAATTACTGAGAATCGGATATACTAGCTCTAATTCAAGAAACTATTAGTCAAGAAATTATGGAATCGAAGATTAAAATCTTTTGGAAAGAAATTAGCCAACAAGAATTAATTGAAGAATCAAAAGATGAATCAAAAATGATGACACATTGGGTGGTAATTGCTATCAAGTTAAAATTTAATTTGATTTGTTCAATATTTCTAAGAAAATATTTCTGGTATAATAACAAAGCCTACGTGTAATGCTTAATACCTACATATAATGCTTAATATATTTTTCCATCAGATAGCCATGCTTATAAAATGATAGGAATATTTTTCAGTGCTTGCATGATGAGAATATTTTTTAAACATCACTTAAGAAAATCGCTATTTTAAACATCACTATAAAAAGAAAATCGCTATTTTAAACATCACTTTTTTTTTCGCTGCTTGGTTCTTCGTAAGCAGTTTTTCCATGATAATTTAATTTTTGATTTTACTTCAATTGTATGAACAATAGATCTTTATTGTATTGTGTGTAGCTATAATGTCAGTAAAAGTTTCACTGCTGCTTTTCATTTCATATACTCTGTCCATCATCTACATTCCATATGAAAAGGGAAAAAGACTTTTACGATAATTACATGTTTGGAAATTTTAATAACTTCAATAAATTATTATACACATTTTAAGAAAATGACTGCTTATGAAGTATAATTAATTGAATAAGAAAATCCGTCGTATGGAAAACGAAAATGAAAGAATTTTAGGTTCAGATTTAAAATTCGAAAACTTTATAGCATGCGTTTTTCCTCATTTTCACTCTTTTTCAATGAATATTTGCATGTTATTTATTATTAATTTATGATAAAAATATTTGGTTGTTAATTTAAATGGTAATCTTTTCATAATTTCATGAGAAATAAAAAGTTAAATGATAGTAAACTATTAAACAGTGCTATATTCGAAGAAAAGTTACTTTTTGCAACTCTTTTTAATTTATGTTAATGTTTTTCTTGAATTAATAAAAATTTCTGCATTATTTAACGATTCAGAAGTATGTTCAATTTATAATATATGATTTTGCAATCCTGAATCTTCTCATAGAATGCGTTGATAATTCAATGTCATTGACTAAGGCATCAGATTATCATATAAATTCCTAATTTTGAATACTTTAGGCTTTGCTAAGTTTGATTGCTTATGTGGTTAAAAAGCATTCATTTTTTTACTTTGGAGAAAACAAATACAGTACAGCTTTTTGTCGATTTGCAAATTTTTTTAATCATTGATATCGCTGAAATTTTAAGATAAAATTTATTAAATACCAAGAATAGAAATATTTTGGCGAGAAATTTTATTTTGATCAAATTAAAAAAAATTGCAGAATATAGCAGATTATATGAGAAATGACATGCAGAATTTATTATCAAAGCGGAAAATGCATGGGAATTATTTTCTCAGAAGCAACAATTTCACCTTTTATAAGATTTCAAAAACTTTCTTATTATGCATTTGAGCAATATAGTTTTTTACAGATTAGTTTTTATAAAGAAATATATCCTTTGTATAGTCTGAAATATTTAACAACTAACTCATCCGTTGTTGTAAAGCGATATTTCCTTTATTTAGGAAGTTTTTTTATAAAGAATTCTTTAACTGTTTACCATATCACTATTTCTTTTGGCTCTTTTCGTGGTATTTAAAGTGTTTTTTCTTGAAGCCATTTTCGTTTTTAAACTTGAGTTTATTTTTTTTAACTAATTTTTTAAACGCTCATTTGGCTGGTGGATGTTAAAATGTCACATTGAAGCTTGGCTTATACTAAACATTTTGCATTGCGTAAATTTTCTTGATAATTTCATTTTGATAGAATAACACCCTTCATTACATGCATTTCAATTATCGATAATATCTAATGGAAAAAGATCTACATGCATTGGACTATAAGAACATTACAGCACGAAACAATAGAACATTATTCTCAAGACAAGAAAAATGCTATTAATTATAGACTGGATGACTTGGGAGAATGCATGTTTCGGATTGTTTAAAAATCATTTATTGTCTTTTGTGTACGAGAAATTGGATGAATTTAGTCAAAGCTATTGTAACAGTTGTGCTACAGTAAATGTTTTCTTTTTACCCATAATTTTTGATTGCAATTTTATAGCAAAACGTTTGATTTCGTCACGAAATCGTTTGACGAAAATTAAATTACGGTAGGTAGCACAGCAGCATTTAGAATTACGTAGCAGTTAATAAAAATATTGACTGGAATTTCAGCTTTTTTGCCGAAAAGTTCAACAGCAAACTTTGATAGAAAGTTAAAACAAGATAATTTCAATTTCCACTGCACCACAAACTAGCACTGCCTGAATTAACATCGACTGTTCTTGTTTACCAATTCTCGTTCTATCTCATTAGCTATGTATCCTGTATTCATTCTTGAAGCGACTAAAATGAATTACTCCGTTTCAGAATTAGATGAAATAGGAAAAACTATCAATGATTTCACGAATTTCAAACATTTCTAAATTATATTTTAAAAAAATTAATAAAAAATATTTTTCATAAATAAAATTGATTTCGTGATGTTACCTTTTGTTTTACTTTGGTTTGAAATGCGTTGTCGCTTGCTACGTACACTGCAGAATATTGAGATATACATTGCAAGCATCGCTATAGGTAAGCCAGTGTCCACGCATAACGAATTCTAAATGAAATAAATGAATAGCATAGGTAAAAATGTAAACAGATGGAATGAACTGTTTCAAAGAAACGAAAAATTGAGAAGTATAACTCCTACAGAAGAAAGTGCTTTCTGTTTTATAGCACGTACAGTGGATTTCAACTGATGACCATCATTTGAAAAACAGAATTTAAGTTAAAAATAACGAACTTAAAAAAAACTTTGCTGTTTTCTCCCATGCCTTTTGTGCAATCAGTGAACCAACGGAAATTCGAAACATTGAAGGTTTTAGTACAGTAGTGAAATTCTATGAATGATACTACTGAAAAATGTTTTAAATTTTCAAGGCAACTAACTGTAATTATAATATTGAGATGATATGGTAGATCATAATAAAATACCCATTCATATGTCGAGTATGGCTCGAGATTGCTCTATCGATGAGATTACGATGAATAAAGGAGAAGTAATTAAGTTCTAATTATTTCAATCAACTTGTATGCTTGTATGTTTAATAGCCATTGAAATTTGTAGCGATTGAACTGATTAGAAAATAAATTTCTTTAGAAAAAAAATTTTTTTTTAATTCTTGAAAATTTTTCTAAAGACTTTTAGATACAGATGTAACGTATGCTATTATCGCTTTCTGCGATAATAATGATTAGAAAGTTTATAGTTTCTTTTAGCTTCAAGATTATTTTAAGAATTGCATGAAATATTAATGGATCATACCGATAACTGACAACCATATGAAAGCGATGAGAAAATAGAACTTTATCGATTCGAAAAAATCATTGAATTTCGGTAAACTTATGGCTATAAAGCGATTCACCGCCAACAGAAATGTAAAATGCAATGTAGCGAAAAAAGAAAGTGTATTCATAGTAGCGAATATACTGTGAGTTAGCGTTGTCTTATATGCTAAAATGTTAATTATTTAATTAACGCAAAACTGTCAGATAATTTTAAATTTGCTTATCATACCTCTATGAAAGAAATTCTATTTGATTTCATTCAGTAACAGAAAATATAGTTAAAAGATCATTATTATTAACTTAAAATTATGCGTATTTTCCAAATGAATGAGTTGTGAAAGGTAAAAAGGAAAGAACTTACCATCAAAGCTGTTTTTGGTCTTTCGTATTTCAAGCAAAACAATAGCCACTTGTGGAATAAAATTTAGAAAACTACAAATTATAAGTTGGTATATGATAAGAATAAATTCATGACTGTGAAGATTGTCTCGTCTGCAGCAGAATACAATTGCCATAAGTATGTTACTAACAATACCGTACAGCAGAAATAAAGAAAACAGTGCGATTGCCATGTATTTTTTTACCGTATGATACTCATTTCCTGTGTCGAAAGAATTTGTCGTATTTTCTTCATCTTCATGGCAGTTAACCAGTAATATTGGAAATAGTATGGTAATATAATATAAACAATGTCGCATAATTTCACTGAATAATCTTTTTATTTTCTAAAATCAATGAAAAAATTCTCAATACCAAAACGTTGTAACATTTAGAATGTATATATTGTCATTTCGAAAATACATATTGAATATATTTGATAATTTATGTATAATTAAATTTTAATTATTACGTAACCAAAATTGAGAGCATCGCCACTGCTTCATTTGTTAATTTTCTGATTTAATGTGTATAGCGAATGTACAGAATTATGATTCGACTTTAATTCTTAACTGATTTAATGTGCATAGCGGTTTTCTTAGTTTTTTTTTTTCAACAATCTTTTCTAAGTCATTCAATTTCGCTCCTAATTTAAGATGTGAAAGAAATTTAATCGCAAAATTAATTTATTTTTGTATTGAAATAGAAACTGCTAATACCAAAACTTCAGCGTCACTTTTTTTATCCGCTTGATTCGTCGTTATCAGAGATATATGCATAATTATAGATTTTTTCCTGCAAGTTTAAGCTATTCGATTTGTTGAATAATTTTTTTGTGATTGCTAATATTGCTATGAATTTTTCAGTTTCATTTAGCAATTTTTAGTAAGAATTAAAACAAATAGTCTCTTTCATTAATTTCTTAAAAAACATCACAGTGTCACTTTCTATAGCAACATTCATTGATAGCATAACATTATTTGTTTCTGCTCGCTTCGATAGCCCTAAACTGTGATCTACACTAATCGTTCAAAACCTCAATTATGGAGATTTTAATTCAAAATTTTCATACCTGAAAATACTCAGTTTTATTAATTCATTTTTGTCTCAAAAAAAAGGATTACTATTACGCAATACTTTTCTTATTCCCTTTAATCGTCAAGTATCAAGGTAAATTAGCGAATTTAGGGTGAGTATCAACATAAAATAGCGAATTTATGATGATGATGAAAAAGGAAAAAAAGAAAAGACATTGTCAGAAATATGTTGAAGAAGAATAAACATGAGGAGATCAATGAAAAGCATCTTAACATACTATAAAATTTATCATCACAAATATTTCAGATTTAAATTTAATAGATAATATTAAATAATGAAAACAGTTGATTAAATCCATATGCAACCTTGAAATTTCAAAATAAGTTTATGATAATGATAAGCATTAACTCAAATTTTTCACTGCGAATATTCTAAAAAAACCGATATAAAATCATTATATGTCTGAAAATTTTAATGAACTAAATAAAACTCTGTAGCACATTTCAATAAACTGACTGGAATATTCTACTTCAGAAGTGAAATAAATTGAATAAGAAAATTTATTATAGAAAGAAATGAATGAAATGAGTTTAGTTCAAATATAAAATACAAGAATTTTATAGCATTCGTTTTCTTTAAATTTTTATTTCTTTTCAATGAGTGTTCACGTGATTATTTACTATTAATTTATGAATAAAAAAGCTCATTATATGTATGTGTATCTTGCTAGTAAGCAAAACTTAAATGGATTAAGCTGCTGAAATGAATATTGCAAATGCTCTCATGCTATTAAACTTTCACTCAGGTTTATGAAATTTTTGAATATCCAGATTGAATTTAATTATCATGTTGAATGAGTAAAATGTTCATCAAAGAAAACTTTATTATAAGATATTATATGACAATTATTAAAGGAAAATTTTAAGAAATTTCGAATCTATATAATTTAAGTTCGTGGTTTTTGTTTTTTAAATTATTTTAACGATTATAGAATTTCTATCCGATAAATTAATCTGATTTAGTTATAGTTACTAAGATCAGAATTAATTTGAATATTTTAAATATGAAATTTAGTATGCCAGAAAATTCCCTTATGTTCTCTGGATTTTTTATTCCAACTTGCTTGTTATAGTTATTTCAGATAATAATAAAAAGCTATTTTAATCGACCAGCCAAACTAGAAAGTTAATTATCATGTTAATTAATCAATTGATTAATTACTTAGTAAATACACAACAGTTTATGGGAATGGAAATTGACGAATCCTGCTATCGTATAAAGTAATATCAAGGGGGTGCAATTTGTTGAACAGATATGCATATCCACGAGATACTATTAATTCTAATATACTTGCATCATCAGCTCAAATTGCGAGCTCTGTCAAGTTTCCATTAATAGTTTTTATTTTTTCATATCTTGATTCTATTTCTATTGTTTAAATGCATTTTGGAATTTTTTAAAATTTAAATTAAAAATTTTTTATAAAATGTTAAATAACAAGAAAGCTAGTAACTTTCGAATTGAAAAAATATTTATAAATTGAATTTTTGATATAAATATCCTTGCGATCATAAAAATTCTCATGTTTTGTGCATTCAATTCACAAATCGATCAGTTATATTAATAATTCGATATTAGTATAAAAGTTTAGTCTTTTAAAAAACTTTTTTTGATAAAAATAATTTTAACCTATTTTTACTGTTTTTCCATTAATATGTCATTATTCTATGAGAATATTTATTTGTTTCTTTTTCGAAGTAATTTAACATATATATATTTGATGTCATTAATAATGCAAAGTTTATGTCAAATCACTTTATTTCTTATTGCGATATTTATAAACATTGTATTTATTAATGTTGGTTTCTCAAACATTTACAGTATCATATTTTTATGCTTATAAATATTAATTTCTCAATCATTTGCAATATCATATTTTTATGTTAAAAAATTAATTTGAATATAACTGTTGGATAGACAGATCGATTAAGAAGGAAAAAATTGCAAAATCAGCAAGTTTTGCATCAGAAACAAAGTCTGAAGAATTGTACTAGTCGAACATGCTAATATAATAATAATACCTTGTTTACTGATTCCAAATGTTTGTTCTCATGTATACAGTATCCCTCATCTACCGTATGCATTGTAAACAGTGCTTAACATTTTTTGACAGAAATAGGACAAATCTGTATTTATTCCATTTAATGAATATCATTCGATATGTTTTCAAGCCAAATATGTTAATGTTCCGTGTGATTTTGCTGCTATTTGAAGTATTTACAGAAGAATTAATTGGTATTTAATTATATAAACATCGTTATTCATTTTTTCAAAAAGCTCAGAAATAAATTATATAATAACTGATTAAATCTTATTCATTCATATCAATTAATGTTCATAAACATGAACAATCAATTATTTTATACAAATTTGAAATAAATTATTATTTAAAAAGTGATTACAATTTCAATTTTAGTTAAATTTTCTCGAAAATCATGTCAATTATGAATAGAAGAAAAGCATTTAAAAGGAAGAGAGAATCATTTTAAAAAGTCGATGAATTCTTTGTTGATCGTGAAAAAAATTTATCTACTGAAAACTTGATAGAACAAACTTCATGGATTAAACATATTTCTGTACGAATTATGAATTTAACTTATTGTTACTTGTCCAATTTATCAAAAAATTTTTGTTTAAATCTATCGATTACTGAAATTGGAAATAGACTAAGAGTCTTTGGCATGTTCGAAATCATATAAATTACAGATCAAGTTAAAAAATAAAGTCACAATCAATTGATCATTTTTTGTTTTCATTTCTTTTATCTTCAGTTCAATTTTATTACTAACAATTACTTTTCAAATGAATTTCAGAAAATTAAAAAGTGATTTAAAATGAGAAAATCAAAAGAAAAAATTTTGAAAATAAAATAAGTTAACTATGAAATATGCACTGATATAAGTAAAATAGAACCAAAAAAATTTCCTTTTTCCATCAGTCTCTTTTATAACATAAGTTTATGCAAGCCAAGGATACAAAATTTTCTAAAACAATAAAAATTGTAAAATCTTTTTGTTTTTCTATTGAATTTGTTTCCATGCTTTTCTATTCAATTTGTTTCCATCATTATTTCCAATTGTTAGCAGTAAAGATTTACGGCAATATATTTTTATGTAATTAAAATAATAAAATCTGTCGTCAGCAATGAATTTGTTTTTTCTAGAATTAACTGCGTTGTTTGAAATGCTGGCAAATCACTAAATATTAAAATTAGTCTTGATAAAGTGATTTCCAAATCCAAAACGCTCAACTTTTTATGAATTTCAAATACTCTTCTGTTAACAAGAAGCTTTTTGGCGATGAATAATTCATTAATAAAAATCATTCGATGAATCCATCTTTTTACCCAAACAATATTGAATTCTACTACCAATTATATATAATTACACGATTTTTATTTGCATAAATATTTGCATAAATTTACATAAGCCTTCGATTTTGAATAACATCATAAGTTAAATTAGTTCACAAATACTTTACTGTTTTGATTTTCTCATTTTAAATCACTTTTTAATTTTCTGAAATTCATTTGAAAAGTAATTGTTAGTAATAAAATTGAACTGAAGATAAAAGAAATGAAAACAAAAAATGATCAATTGATTGTGACTTTATTTTTTAACTTGATCTGTAATTTATATGATTTCGAACATGCCAAAGACTCTTAGTCTATTTCCAATTTCAGTAATCGATAGATTTAAACAAAAATTTTTTGATAAATTAGACAAGTAACAATAAGTTAAATTCATAATTCGTACAGAAATATGTTTAATCCATGAAGTTTGTTCTATCAAGTTTTCAGTAGATAAATTTTTTTACGATCAACAAAGAATTCATCGACTTTTTAAAATGATTCTCTCTTCCTTTTAAATGCTTTTCTTCTATTCATAATTGACATGATTTTCGAGAAAATTTAACTAAAATTGAAATTGTAATCACTTTTTAAATAATAATTTATTTCAAATTTGTATAAAATAATTGATTGTTCATGTTTATGAACATTAATTGATATGAATGAATAAGATTTAATCAGTTATTATATAATTCATTTCTGAGCTTTTTGAAAAAATGAATAACGATGTTTATATAATTAAATACCAATTAATTCTTCTGTAAATACTTCAAATAGCAGCAAAATTATTTTCAAAATTTTTTCTTTTGATTTTCTCATTTTAAATCACTTTTTAATTTTAAGATTATTAAAATTTTGAAGCCTGTATTTTTTTTCATCGTTTTGTATCGCATATTTAAACAACAAAAGAGCTTTCATGATTATACAAGAAGATTGAAAGCATTGTGATTTATTGATCATAGATCTCTTACTTAAGAGAAGCTTAAAATCTTCAAACAAGTCAAACAAGTCACCCAATTAATTCAAACTTTTATTAATTATTCCGATTCATTTAGCTTTGATTTATATTTTTTTGAAATCGATTTTCACTTAATAATGAGCTAATCATTTCATATATATTCGAGTAAACTGAATAGATTTTCTGCAAACTTTTTCAAAGTTGCATAAAGACGGATTATCACTGATATTTATTAATCAGAAAGCTAATTATAACTTATTTCCTTCGAATTATCATCACTTATGCTATTCTGTGCGCTTATACATTATGCAATGCAATAGATTTTATTTAAGAAAAATTAGAATACATAACAGACATTTGTGAAATGTTAGTCTTTGAAGGGAATTAAAATGGAAATAACAAAGGAATAGGTAATTACAGGTTATTAATCATATGAGCACTGCCAGTCTTTTCGTGGTGAGCAATATGAATATTCAAAGTTGTCGCCGCTCTTCCGCTCGATAACGCATGCATGCTTTTTTGATTCGCAGAAACAACCTCTTTTTCTAAGACAAAAAGTTCTCAATTTTATTGCGAAATTTATGGATTTTATAGACATTTATGGATATTGATTTAGAAGGAAATTCTGACTTATAGGAATCGGAAATTCTGATTAATAGGCATCGAAAATTCTTATCTAAACTTTTTTTTCGTTAGAATAATCATAAGGTGCTTACGTCCATGATTGATGCGGTTTCAATATGCACCACGATTGCGGTTCACGTTGGTCATAGCAAGCTTCATGAGTTTTGCAGTGTTTCATTCTGCAAGAAATTAAAATGAAATGTAAGCGAATCAGTCCATATTGGAAATCATCTGTAATGTATTGGGAAAGTTATTGAATCGCATTATTTAAATGAAGAAATTTAAAACATATTATAGCGAAATTATATTTCGAGTAGCGGAACAGCGCTGCAGGATGGATAGAAGAACACATATGGTTGCGAACTAAAGTTTTAATGAAGTTTTCAGGAATTTAAATACTTGAAAGATTGAAACGACTTACTTACCATCACTTTCAACAAATTTTCCTTTAGTTACATATTCATCGTCTTCAGTTGCATGATCATTGTGTTCTTCTTT
>SNRZ01000421.1:0-21886 GCA_008729115.1 Dirofilaria repens | reverse complement strand
TAGGAGAAAAATAATGAAAAAATTGGAATTTAGATTGGATCAAACATCAAACATTCATTTTTTGACAATGAGTTTTGTATTGATGAAATGTGGGAATGTTCAATTTTTAGGTGTGTTGCACATGATCAAAGTGATTTTGAATTTGGATAAAAATCCGATTTGTTGATTATTTCTGTAATTCATAAAAAGGGAACTCAACCATATAAATCCTAAAAGAAGCATACATAAACGATGGAGTGATATTTAATTTGAATTCTTAAATGGATTGACAGCCAATAAAACAAGGGAAATAAACATTAAAAAGTTTGGAGAAAAAGGGATGGGTAAAAAACAGTAAACTATTGTTTACACGACTGGGAAATTTCCAGGCAACGCTATTGAGGATCTTTTATGCCTATCATATATTATATATACTGTGATATTATTATTTTTGATCTTTGCTGATTGATCAAAAAACCAGCAAAAATCGTCCTGCAACTCTGCTAACAGATATAGAATTTAAAGCGGTGGCAATCCAATTGAAAAACATCAGCATGGGAATTCCCCAAAATGAACAGAGCATGTCCCATTCAAAGTAAAATCTTCACAATTTTCATTATCCGCTATACTTAATTATTGGAAAATTACGATAATGAACTCGTCAACGAGACCAGAAAAAATCTCTATTCAAGTATCAAGAAACGAAAACTATTTTCAATAATGCTTCGATGAATGTCAGAGAATTCTTATCAAACAAAAAGGAGTTCAATTCCAAGATTCCTGAACAGGATCGAGTAGAGAAAAGTGAGTTTAAAAAGATTCTTGGTATTCATTGGAACTATGATAACGACACTATTCAAATAACTTAAGATCTTGAAATGATCAAGAAGCAACAAAATGAATAATATTGCAATTCTTATTTTTTCAATATGATCTCTTAGGATTCCTAATTCCAAATACAATGCCCAGGGAATATGGGGAAGCCTTATATGTGTATGGCCTCTGTATGTGGAAGACATACACGTATTGCAATCGATCCATCATGGCACAAGAGAATTCATGTTTTCTCAGATGCATCCTCAATTGCATATGCTGCTTCAGGTGGCTTCGTTGGTTTTTTCTAAGTCACAAATTGCTCAAAAGATATAACTATTCCAAGATTAGAGTTATTAGCTGGAATTATAGGAGTATGTGCTGCTCAATTTGTTATTAAACAGATGCAACTAGAAAATATTAACGTTACCTTATGGCCGAATTCCAAATGTGTACTACACCAGATACAAAATCATTCTTGCTTATTACCAAAATTCATTCAAAATCGAGTTCAAGAGATTTGAGAAGCAAAATTTTCATTTCACTATATTTCATTATATTTTCATCCAGCAGATGTAGCTACAAGAGGAATATTATGGATGGTTAGGAATTAGATGTCTATCCAACATCAAATTTTTTATTGATTCAAGGAGGGAGATAAAGATCTATATGTGGATAAAAATGCCATATCTTCAACTGAAATAGAAGAAACCTTATATAATTACAATGAAGAGTATTTTTTGGAGAAGTAACAATGAAAATAAGAAAATTTCTTTCTAACGATGAAGAATTCAACGATAGAATATCTGAATACGATCGAAGTAAAACAAACAACGGAAATTTTCTCGGTCTTAAATGGATTCATAACACAATGTTTTTGTATAATATTAAAGCCATGGATTGGAAAGGAATTAATTAAAAGAACGATTATACAAATCGCTGTTTCAAATACGATGCATTGGGTTTCTTAGTCCCTCGAATGATACAATTCAAACTATTTATTCAATATTTTTTTTATGTCATTAAGACAAATCATGACGATCTATCTAGCACTATAGAAAGTATTCCAACTGTCGACTGATTAATCGAGAAATATATTTCTATAATAATGTGTATAATAATGCTAGTCATTCGTTATCGTTTACCCGACTCGGATAAATAGGGAAAAGAAATGGTACATCACTGCGTCCGTAAAAACTCAACCAGGCTCTGTTCATTAGATGCATTCTTAATTTTTTTTCTAATAGCTCCAATCCAAATTTCCACTCATCATTTTTTGCACTTTCTTTATTCCCTTTAGAACTGCTCTTTCTGCCAAAAATATCCTTAAGAGGAGAGATATTTATTTCAGTTGCAGCAATAAATCTCACTAAATTCATACCATCAATAAGATTAGAAGACTTTTGTAGTACAATAGATGAATTAATTGAGACACCTACAAACGCTAAATTCCTTAAAACATGAAGAGAAAAGAGCGAGAATAATCAAGCAATATAGCGAATTGATATTTCAAGTTTTACAAAACACAAACATAGCGAAACTCATAAGCCAAATGATAACATGAAAATTAGCTGAAATAAAAAAGCTTACGAATTTTTTTAAATAAATAATCCCTGACAATAAACATTCCAGTCATATTTAAGCAAAAAAAATTTTAATATACTATTTTCATTTTGTTTTACTCTTTGTTAGCTCTTTCTTTTTCATCTTTTCATGATAAAATTTGAAACTATTCGGATTTAACCAAAAAAACTGAATTAAGAAAATGTAATGACTCAATTTCTCTCACCATTCAATCATGAAGTTAAGAAAAGAGGAGACAATACTTATTTTTCTATTAGAATCATTTCCAATTAAATAAAAAGTAGAAAAAAGTATCAAAATATGATAAAATTTGCATCGTCAGATAAATTATAAACCATCAGAAAGGCTATCAGTCGGAGCAGAAAGCTAACTACATAAATGATTTAAAAACATTTATAAAGTTCTTCCAAGAATTTCTCATATTGCCATTTTTTAATTATAATTTATACGTTTTTTCCTCTTAAATGGACAATCTACATAAAAAAAACACTGATCAAAATCTATATAAAAAATGTCAAAACGAAAAACGACATCATAGTGTCGAGAACAGATGACAACAACAAATTATCAAATGTTCCTAACCGTCATCATTATATTATATTTGCCAAATATTTTTCAATTCCATAAAAAAATATCATAACAATATAAATGATCAAATATTTTTGTCATCGAAAAATATTTTTGGCTTTAAATTTGTTATAAACATTGAAATAAGTCTTTTTCGAATCTCAAAAAATGAACAAATTTTAGGAATAAGTCAAAAAATTTGATCATTCTAAGTGGACAATGGGAAATGATAAAATGAGATAATACAGAAATAGTTTTATCGCTAATTTTATGCAAATATTATTGAAATGATTCAAAGTGATAAATAATTACATGAATGAGCATGAAATCTGAATACATATTTTTTTAAACATTCTATACATATATAACAAGAAATACAGGAACAAACCATTAGAAGACAATGCAATTTTTATTTGGTTTTGTAGAAGCAATCCTTAATTTTCAAAAAGTTTGCTTCGGCATGTTCCTTTGTGTAGATCTTAAATAGAAATATATATAAGAGTTGCAATTTTAGCAATTCATTCACAATTGAATTTTCTTTATTTTTAAACATAAATTTGTAAATATTGGAGAAAGTAGCATAATCATCATATTCACATTTTGATAATAATGTTTTTATCAATTTTACCTGAATAGTCGGCAATCCTTGAAAAACAATAAAACCTGGGATAGAAAATGCTTCCCGAATTTTTGACCAAGGCATCAATTCTGCGCTATCGTATTCTTTGTCCAAATCCAACGATAAGAAATATCGAACATTGTCACAACAGAAAAAGAAAGTATTATTTTATGCAAAAAAAATTAGCTTTAAGACACTCGATTGTGGAAGGGAACTATGTTAATTAAAAGAAAAAAAAATTTCTATTCCTCAAAAATGTAACATTAAATCTTACTTAAACATGGAATACGAGTCACCAGATGATATCTGTTGTAAAACACCACTAAAGACATCATTGATTGAACTTTCTTCGGAGCAATCAATTATCAGATCAACCTTTCCTATTTCCGGATACTGCGCAAGTATAGGCCAATGTAAAATACCGCAATCATCCACAAATACATTTTTAGACTGCAGTAAAATTGCGTTATTTCTATACAATAATGTCAGAACATTTTATGATATAAATTGAAATCAATTGCACACAATAGATAAAACCGCTCACTGGATGAATGATGAAGATAAATACTTAAAAGGCCTTGTCAATATTTAAAAATGCTCTAGAACTAATACAACGATTTCGAAATAAAAAAAAGCTATTGTACAACGTGAAAGTATCTTTTAAAATTTAGTTCATTTTTATGATCTTCTGAAATCAAACAGGAACTTTCTGGACAATTTAAGTCTTCATTATGACTACACAAAAGGAAAAAAAAAAGAAAAAAAAAAACGATGATCTACATATGAATGCCATCGATTATGCCAAGTATTTTAAATTGTGATTAAACAAATAACCTCTGTCAGCCATGCCAACTGTACTTCAATTTGCGACCATTCGAACAATTCGGGATTATCAAAACATATAGTTGGTTGGAAATTAATATTTCTCTCCTTAAATGCCAATAATAATCGTTGCTTCGCAAATAAATCCTTCTCAGCCTATAAATGTTATAGATCTCATAATTATCTCGTAATAGAAAAACGGAGAAAAACAGGAATTTATGTGTATGAGAGGTCAGATAATTACATTTCCAGCAAAATTTGATAAACCTACATCTTTTCGTTTCCTTCGCTCATCTCGTTCCTCAACTAAGGCGAGTTTCTCCGCATTTGTATAGAGTTCATTTAAGTAGTCAGAATTCGATTTATAATCTAAATGCGTTTTATATTCACAATGAATTATAACGAGCAAACTGCAATTATTCTATGCAAACTTGAAGAGTAATTTAACAAGACTCAATGTACATCATATGTTTTAATTCAACATTTTGTTATATTACATTCTTATCACTTTCTTTTTTACTTATACTTTATCTTTTTTTTTTCATTTCAATCTCAACATTTCATATTTTCGACTCACATTACATTTTTCTTATTTCCTATATCGTAATGGCTTATTTTCTTTCTTATATATACTAAGTGATAAATAGTTAAAATACAATAGAATAAGAATTCATAAAGTCTAACAACAAGACCACAAACCACCATTATACGAAACAGACGTTTTTCTTTTCGAATTTTCTTTGCTGGTTTTGAGCCAATCAATACATTGCCTTCCTCGACCAAGCTCCACCAGACATTCAGCGCCACGAATAATTGCCTTAAAAGAGAAACATATTTGTAAAAACTCCTTTTTTAATTTCTTAAAGATTTATATACGAAATTTCAACAATAATATAAAAACTACAAGATATATTTCACTACTTATACTTGAAAAAATTAAGACAAATTACGTGCCACGTAGTGTGAATCTTATCTATGTCAAAAATAGGAATGAATTCTGAAGTACTAACTAAGCATTATTCACAGCCAAAACAAGCCATATAAATCGGAATGAATAAACAAAGAATCATTGCCTGAGAACGATCAAACGAAGTGATTCGAAGACTGATGTTAATAATTTAGATCCACAGAAATGGAAAATCCAAATACTTAAAATATTAATTACAGGTCAACGAAATTGTCCTTTAAGCAAACCTATATATTAAAGGTGTTGTTAAATTTATTCAAAGAACAAATAAAAATGACTGGGGACCTCAATGATTCTGACTTGATTTTCAGACAACCAAATATTTGAAATTTATCATGAAAAGCTATAAGGATAAATCAAAATAAAATGAAAACCTTCATATTTTCAGGATCAAATTTTCGAGCAAAGAAACAATCTCTGAAAGCTGAACTAATATTGCCAACACGTTTCTGAGCAGCAGCCCGATTAGCATATAAAATCGAATTCAAATATCGATCTGTGCATCTCTGATTAATACCTGCAAATATTTGGATTTATTTCTTCTTAAATTTAAGTTATTACATCTATTTAAAACAAGGAAATCTGTGAAATATATAATAATCTCTTCATCTGGATTCCTGCTTGTTTTAATAAAGCCACCAAAAGAGATAAAAAGATTCCAGATTTCTTCATATTAAAATTATTGCGGTATAAAATAGTTCATATAAACCACAGCAATCTAAGAAGCGAATAAATGACATGAAATAATATGACTGAAACATAAATTATCATCAGAATTTCAGAATAACTGCAGAATTACGGTGTTAATTTAAGAAAGTTCAAGCTAATTTCTGATTAAAAGATGCTAAATCCTCATTTCATTTTTCATTACTTTTTAATAGACTTCTTTAAAAAATGTTTTGTCCAAATCATTACATCAAATAAAATACCATCCGTATATCGATTGATAGCCCAGTGGTACTTTTTATATTTAAAATGCTTATTCCCATCTATTTTATGCCTTTCTGCAGTCGCCCGTCGATCCTCCCACTCATCTTCATCGTATTTTAATGCCTAAAACGAAGTAAATAAGATAAATATTTCACAAATTTTTTGGTTTAAAATTCCTCAAAAACGCAATCTGAAATGAGAATATATTTGCCGTTCCCAAACATATGGAAATTTTTTGGATTTTAATAATCCCTGCAACATTCCAATATTTTTTATTCTGGATATTTTTTGATGCAATTCAAATTATTAAAAAAATGTTGTAAAAACAACTATTATACCCATACTTGTAAAGCTTGAATAGCCTCCGAAAATTCGCCATTTTTATTAGGTCGTAATGTAGTCATAAATGCTGGATGTTGATCGATCTCTTTACACCACTCATCATAAACAAACGGCTTCTTTGATTTGTTTAAATCTTTCTTAAAATAAAATGACGTAAATATTAAAAACTTTTTCCATTCGATTTATGTTGTCTGCTTCTTTGTTAGAATAATAAGCACTACAAGTTTCTATCAATTTATAATCTCCGCATTCTTTTTTTTTATCAGAATAATAAACATGAGATTGATATACATAAATAACTATTGAACAGAAATAGAAAACAATTCTGCAAATGCCATTTTCAGTTGTTTAAAAATAAGCAAAGCTAGGGAGCTCAATTGTGTAGTGTGATAAATACGACAGAAAAAACAATATATATCGATTCGAATATTCATTATGCTCAGAGAAAAAATCAACCCGCAATAAAAAGAGAAACCTTTTTAATAAGGTTATCAATAAAAACATCTAAATCATCATCCATTTTTTTCGCCAATTCTGCTCGTTTTGTGTCATTCATTGATGTGTCTATCTTTTTACAAGAATCCATTGTCAGAATAAATTATGAAGAAATTTCTGAAATTAAAAATAATCAACAGTTTTTGCTAAACTTGCAGCATTTATTATTCATTCATTGATCAATGCTTCATTCTTTTTTCATGTGTATAAGAAGAATGAAGGGAAGACGAAAAAGCTGAAGCAGAAAAAAAAGAAATACACGAAATCTATACACTTCATGCAATAAACACATGGTAAAAAGAGAAAAAAAAGAAAAATAAAACTCAAATAGCAAGAAAAGACATCATGAAGATTTCATATAAAATAAATAATAAAAAGAAAATAAGCATAAATATTGCAATTTATAAAAGAAAATTTCAGTAACTTTCTTTATAATAAAATAAAAAAAAGGAACGAATGGAAAATAAACTCGAATGATTAAGGAAAAACGAAAAAGGAAGAAATATTAAAATCTTTACATAACAAATACGAAAGAAGAAACAAGCAAAAACGAATGAAAACATCACGATATCCTAAATTATAATATTTCTTGTATGATAATAAATATAAAATAATTAAATTTATCAAATAATGAAAAGTCCATTGACAAAATTTCGCATTTTTATCATTTTAATTCAATTTTCAGAAAATTCAGAGTTTTGAAGTATTACACATTTATTCATTACTAAATCTTACTATTATATCATTTAATCAATTACGGCATATTATAATAACTCGAATCTGAAGCAAACATCAGACAATTCAATAAGATAACCTCCACTTCAGCAGATCAGTGACGAAAAATATGGGTTATAAATGCTAAATGAATCGATAGGTCACGATGATTGTGAGTATGTAAATTACATGAAAAAGTTAAATGTCATCTAGGTTGAATATATCATTACCGTGGCATGTGATATGTTCCTTTTTAAGCTAAAATTTTGTTTGTATTGGAAAACGAAATAATCTATAATATAACTATATCCAAATAAATTATTTTTTTCATAACTCATCATCTAACATAAACGAATATTAAGATATTTAATATAACGAATAATTTATTTAATTCTTCTCTTTAGTCATTAAAGCGAAGCTTATGTGCAACGTTTGCAATGTTGAAATCTACGCTAATTGTCTAGAATGTTGCAACGATCGAAGCTTTGTGCATGTTTAAATATCTTCCACTTCCCATTTTTTTGTTCTGATAACTAAATCCTTCTGATAAACCACCGCCCACTACAAAAACCAAAGGATTGTTGATGCAAAAATGAACTTCTCGCGATTAACCGGTATGTTTCAAGCAATATCAGCAATCATTCATTCTTTCCGCTCTTATATCATTCGGTTGCTAGTCGTATTTTCATCCTTCATTTTAAATCTTATATTTTACTCGTGTTATTAAGAATACTTCCGCTTACTTTGTTCAACGTAACTATTGTCAAATAAAATTCACGATCGATGCTTTTTTTAAAGATTTAATGTTTTGTAGTTGATTTGAAACCAGAACAAAGAAAATTATTTGCCCTTGTATTTTTCGGCAGGAAAATTTCTCCACAATTCACCTATTTTTAATTTTATATTTTCCTCGATTATGAATTTTATGTTTGCCTTATTTTAAGATTTAATGATCAATTTTTAATAAAAATATAATCTCTTAATCATTTTTACGGAATGCTTAAAAATAGAAATCATCGATATAAATATCAATAATTTGCAAAATAATTGCAAATTATATTTCAATATAATTTTTTGGAATTCTTTCTTTGTAGTAATTTTTATCAAATTATATCAATTTCTCATCTAATAACATTTCATAGTCTTTACCCTACTTCTTTTTTGCTTGTGATACAGTATTATTAATTCTAAGAAAACAGGAAAATTAAATATATTAAATAATATTTATATCTTCAACATAAATTTATTTGCAGTATTACTCAGTTTACTTTTAATATTAATGTCCAGGTTTGATTCGATAATTTCCGGGAAGTCATGGATCATTTTTTTATATCCTAATTTCATATATGAAATATATTTAAGTGACACACAAAAAAATAAGTGAAAATGATAAAATATCATCAGCTTCGTGATATTAGCTTTTCTTTGATTGCCACATTCTTCAAATTGCCTTCGTTTTCATCATCTTTAAAATCTGTCAAAAAATTTTCCCTCAATTTATCAAAATATTCAGTTATTCGACAATGTATGATACATTTCATATTAAGAAAAATCTCAATTTAATACCAGTTAGGTAGTTTTATCTTATCACTTAAAATGCAACGTTGTAAGAAGAGCATGAAATATTTAAGAATATGATGCAGTGCTGGTAATGAAAGTTGAATTACTTATTCTCTAAATAATATGCAAATAATTCTCGCATTCACTTCAATTTGTTCAGAGTTTAAAAGTACAAACCTTTGTTAATGAATCCGAACAAAATAATACAATTACATGACCAACAATCCAAATAATCAATAAAGGTTTTAACCATTTTCGACTGATTACTGATCGATTGATCGTATTATCACATTCCTCAAATCTGACTTTTGTTTTTTGATTTGAATAATGAAGGAAAAAGGGAGAAGAGTAGCAATTTATTTTTCAATTAATTTACATTCAACTTTTTTTCCTTTTTTCATTTTCGATTCACTCGAGTAATCGAATTAAACAAATTATTTTTTAATTTTAAATTATCCGCTAAAGACAGGTTTTATTTATATTACGACTTCCTATTATTTGAATTGGTCCACAATTCGGTCATTTCATGTAATTTTGAACTCTAATTTCCAGATAATTTTCAATCTCAAAAAAAACTAAATCTCATAGCCTTTCTTTTCATAGACTCCAATAGAAATATGAAATAAGATTCAAAAAATATTCTCTCAATTTTAGCATTCAGTTTATCACTATCCATTTCATTCCTTCACTTTTCCTCTCTTCATGTTATTTCCAATAGTAGGAATAAAATTTAGCTCTGGTTTTATATTTCAGCTTTCCTTAATGAAACTTCCAGTTAAGATTTGGAAAGCTGTAAAAATTAGTTTGCTGAATATTTTTTGAAATATTTAAATTTTAATGAAAAGAATTGAACATTAACAGAACTTACAACAGTGGGATCGAGTTCTTTGTCATCGTCCGAAATACAATCAAGACCTTTTTCAATTTCGGTTAAAAATATTTCTTCCTTTGCCGATTTATCAAATAATTCATAGAATAATTTATTGTCAGCTGATGCTGTAATATAAAGCCATATCATTGCTGCACCATTTAGTGATACTGTAATTATAAATAGAGCCGCCAATATATATTATCAATAAACGAAATTTTCGCTGCAAATTATAAATGATTTTTCAAATAATTTTATAATTTAATGAATAATATTGTAATATCTATAACGATAAAGATAGTCTTTATAATAAAATAGATTATTTATGTTAATGTATTTTATTGTCGTATTAATTTTGGCCAAAATGTAAAAAAATACATGAAAAAATTGTATAAAAAAGTTTTTTTATTCAAAGAAAAAAAAAATTATAAAATACGAATGTTTCATTCATCAATTACCTCTTGAATTGTTATCGGTTTTTTAAATTTGAAGAAAAATGGTATAATTGACAACATTGCCATAAATATCGCTGCTGTTGAAGTGCACCATAATAGTAACAATTTTTGTTCATGCTGAAATTCGATAATAATAGAAAATTTGGAAAAAGAGCGAAAATTTAAGAAATCGCCAGTTTGAAATTTTCCAAACTGTTGAGCACTGTTACACACTATCACCAATTTATGATTATTAAAATTTGTAAAATTTAAAAATTTAAATTAACTCATGGTCTATATTTATGTTCATATTCTTTTTATTTGAAGCTGAATCAAAATTTCTGTTAGTCCCTTGTTGTTCATTCGTCATAATTTCTATAAGCTTATCGAGAATGAAATATATTCATGTAGAAAATAAACAAATAATAAAAAGCATAAGAATATAAATATTTCAAAAAAGTACAAATAAATAAATAAACACAAACAAATATAATAAATAAATGAATTCAGAAAATAAAAAAAATGGAAATAATTTAAAAAATCATAATATTTTAAAATATTGAAATTACTGTGTAAATCCATTAATACTTATTATTTCTAAATTAATTCAACAAACGAAAATATCAAATGAATACGAACATTTTGAAGAATTTGTCGATTGGTCCAAATAAATCCCGCAATTCCTTTTCGTTTAGTATCATCGAACATAAACATTGATATCGGAAATAATATCGTACATAATTCGTAGTATTTTTGAGCAACAGCCATCGACATAGCCGAAACAATAATTTCAAAACCACACAAAAGAAAAATTGCATATTTATGAAATGGCGGTAAATAACCACCCCATTGGAACAAATATGTTTTCATTTAATGCCTGTTGAAAGTTGCATAAGTGTCAAATAATTCTGTGCAAATTATCGATTATTTATGAAAATCGGGAAAAATTAATCGTACTTATTCCGTATTTTACGTTATGTACGGGTAATTTTTAAAAAAGAAGAAAATTGTTTACTATTAAAATATTTACAGTAATGAACGAGAAATATCATTAATATTTGATTCCAGGGAATTCTTCGCAACAATCAATAATTGTAATTAGTGAGTTAATTAATAATATAAGCTTAGCAAGAAATTCTAGGCTCATATGTAAAATATTAGTTATATATATTCAACTTTACTATTTTATTACAAGAAAAAATTTCCAGCAATGAAATTGTTTATATTATTGATAAGATAAGAACAAGAAAATTGCTTAATTTTTAATCATAGCAATTTTTGATCCAACTCTACCATTTATTATAGGAAAAAGTTTCTAGCAATAGAATTGTATATTATTAATAAGATAAGAAAAAAAGTTGTTTGATTTTCATTAATTAGAGCAAACTAGGGCAATTATTGAAGAAACTTTTCGGAGATTTTCATATGCAAAATTTATCAGATAATTTTATAAAAGAAAAATATTTACAGGAGAAATGAAGAAAGCGCAAAGTTTATTATTTTTAATTAAGTTAAACACTCTTTTAACAATGTTCAAACTTTCTTTTTATTCGAAAATTATTACAATTTTTCCTTTCTTTGAAAAGTCTGTCATATCTAAGCTAATCAATTGATACCAATCCATACAACCATCTTTTGGTGTTTTTCCATAGATGACAAGATAGGTAAGAAAGGGTAAAGGACAATATTATATGGAAGTCAGTCATATGTAAACAATCAGAAACAAGTTTTCATCATTGACAAATTCAAACAGTTATTACACTGAGAATGCAAATATTCTGTTTCATGATTTATGTATAATACTATCAATAATGGACAAAGTTTTCTTTATTTCTTAATGAAATTAATATTCTGTTTTACTTGAGAATTCATCCCTTTTTGGCTCATATTCTGTACTATTTATCATCTATTTTATTCTATCAAAACTTTATCCATCATTTATTCAAATTATACTTAATATTTTCCGGCATTTTAAATTTCTAAATTTAATTTTATCGATTGATAATTATAATGAATCAAATCGTTCCTTATGATCACTTTTTTTTACAAATTAAATAGATTAAAAAGGGAATTAGTAAGTTCAATGATTTTCAAAACGAAATATTGCGTTGCTGAATAAGAACAAATATCATAGCTAAATTGCTATGTTTTTATAATTAACTCTAAAGTTTTAACAAATAATATCAACGTCATTACTAATAAAAATTATTCGTTACAGTGTTACACATAACAGAAATGAGCAAAATCATGAAAATTATCAATTTCAAATGAATGAATTCGAAAAATAAACTATAACATATGAGATTTGAAAAATAGAATCAAAAATAATCGTCCCTTAGGATTAGGATAAACTTATAATAGAAAGTATGAAATAATCATCAAAATATATCCGATTAAGATTTTTCCGTCATTATTGGCAATCCGGATCATCTGATACTTGTAATATTTCACAAATAGCTAACAATGACTGTTCTCAAAATATTTCATTATCTCTCCTCTCCTTTAATTTCATTGTCATTAATTAAATACTCTAATTTAAAAGCTATGTGGATTTCATGTATGCCAAAATTCGATAGATGCTTTAAGATTTCTTGATGAAAACTTCCATCAGATTCATTTCCAAATTCTTCATATTTTATCGCAATAACCAATTAATAAGTATTATTCTGGTATTATCACATTTTCAATTTGTTACAGAAAAATATTCTCAATAGTATTTAATTTAATAAAACCACTTGAAATTATAATCACTTTAATTATTACGATTTTGTTATTACTCAATCATAATATTTTAAAATAACTTTATGCAAATGAGGTTTTTTCTTTTTGTGAATTATTGTGACATAAGCATTTATACTAATATTAAAGGATTTTTAATTTTAATTTATATCTTTACGTTACAGTAATTAGCGTTATGTGAACTTATCTTCGAAGCAAAAAAAAAAAAAAAAACTTATGACTTTTGTTAATATAATACGATTCATTTGTTCGCATAAATATATATATATATATATATATATGTATATATGAAAGGAGAAAATTGGCTTGTTTGTTCATCTTTTATTTCCCCTTTTCATACATTTTTAAATCATTCATTTAAATGAAAAATATATAATTAATGTCTTCTCGTAAATATTGATTAGATTTTAATGTATTTATTTTATGTGCTTGATGAAAATGGTAACAAGGATAAGAATAAATGGTATCGAAGAAATCAGTTTGTAAAAAATATGCAAAATAGCTAAATGGATAAGATGATAATAATGATAACGAAGAGAAACAAAAAAAAAAAATGAATAACAATCAAGAATTGTTATCTCTATTGCTAATAAAATAAAACAAAAAAGAGAGAAAAACATAGTAATGCAATATAGCATACTCCAAGGTTGTTATCTGTTTGTTTGTAACACTCAAAGGTTACATTGTGTATCATAAATTGACCTCAAAATCTCAAGAAACAATTGATATTGAAGTGGGAGAGACAAACAAATCGATCTGCAAAATTAGCGGGAAAGAATATATCCATAGTACATAAATCTTACTAATTAAAATAAAAATATTGAGATTTAAATATAAAATATTTAATGAATAATTTCGAAATATTTTAGATTAACAGGAGAAAGCGACAAAATTTTTGATATCATCAACATTCAACTCTGATAAAATTGCCATCTTGTATGGCAGGCATATCATCATGTTTCAACTTTGATAAAATTGACATATATATATATGATAGATTAAAAAAAAATTAAATCAAACGATATATCGCATTGATAATGATCTCAGTTTATCAGTTTCTGGATAATTGATTTCAAATTAGTTAATATCTATTTTTGACTTAAAACAAAATACCAGGTCAAAAATAAAATCAATCTAAATTTTTTAGGAAACATTTTTTTCTTTTCTATCAATTTTTTGAATAGAAAACAAATTAAAAAATTGTTACTCATTTTTTTCTTCTTTTTGGAAAAATGAATTTAAAATTAATTTTTGTATGTATTTGTCCAAAACAATTGAATTAAGTTTTTCATAATTAAAAATCAGAATAATTTTTCCAAAAATAAGCTGGTAATAAGCAATGAATGCTAATTTCACCAATAATTTCTTACATGTATCAAAGTGTGAATGATTAACTTAGTTAGCCAATCAATATACATAATTTAATTTAATTAGCCGATTAAAAATAAAATCCGAACATATTTATTTTTGAGAAACGAAAAACTGTTTATATTTGAAATGTGAAGTAAAGAAAAATCGATTCATTTTAAATAGATTCATTTATTAAATAATAAAGCTTTAATTCTATTATGAATGGTAAAGTTCAGATAAAAGAGGGCTAAAAAACGAAACTGAGAGTATTTTAAATTGGAAAATTTTGAACAAATTAAACGGTTGATGGATAAAAATAATGACAGAATAGATGAGCTAGAAATATCGAGTGTCCTTGGCAGGTAATGATTGATGGTGACGAATAAATTCGTAACAACCTGATATTGATATTTTTTTTGTTTCACTTCTTTCCTGTTTATAAAATTTGTAGAAATGATACAAATGTTCAAACAATAATAGAATATATATTTCTAATTTGTTAGCATTTCATAAAGATATTATTTATTTAATTGTTCTAATCTTCTACCTGCATTTACAGTTTAAAAAACATGAATTTTCCTGTGAATTCAATTAATAATCCAGTTTTGATGTTTAAATGCACTAAATTTAAATATTGAGCAATAAATGATGAGCAATTTGTTTTGTTTATCTAATTTTTTTAAAATATATTTTATTAGAGTTTTAATATATGTTTTTATTCATAGAGTAAATAAACAGAATAAATATGGTAAAATAAAGAAATTAATTAATAAATTGCGATTAATATTGCATCCGATTTTTACAAAGAAAATAAAAAAGTGATTATATTGAAATTATGGATCCAAAATGATTCTACTACTATCATCCAATAGTTGAATAGGTGAAATAAATGCGACATATCGATTTTCTAAAGATCGTTGAATCGCATGAGCAAGTTCTTGTCGTTGTGATTGCGATAATATATTTAAGATATCGATTGTAAGAGTTGCACTCACTTGAAATGGTTTATAGTTACCCTAAAAATTTTGAACTTTCATTTTTAAATTTTGATTTATGCCAAAAAATAAGATCCTTAAGCTTATTGAAAGAAATTAAATGTGTCTTTATAAATGTTTAATGGAATAAAAGAAAAATAAACTCAATCAACATACTTTATTAACACATACTGTTGCTTCCTTTGCTTCACATCGTAATTCCAGTGTATTCTGAGAAGTGTATAAAAATATTTTCCTTTAATATAATTGGCCTTTGCAATATTAATATCATTAACGATAAATGCTGGATAAGGCCAGAAACTGGTAGTTATAATGAGTCCTTCCGGCGTTACGTCGATGGAACGAAATGATTCCATTACCTATTCAGTACTAATTAATTTTAATTAAACGATGTGATGATTAATGCTATTATTTATTATTTATATGATTCATTTTTTCAATTTATTCAATCCACGTAATGTAACTATTAAGTGCAAAACAATTAATTATTTTTTCAATATTAATTAATTATTTATTCAATGTTAATTAATTATTTAATCAGTGTTAAAAACTTCGTCCTTTCGAAAGCTTAGTATTTGATTGATACCAAGTAAAAAGTAATAATTTTTGGACTTTTGATATTTGAGTTGTATTTTGCACTATAATTTCAATGTTTGTTTATTGAGAGGCAAAGCTAATATAACATTGCAAAGTTTTCCTTTCGAATTAACTATACCACTAAATTTGATAACATCAAAAAATGGTTTAATAAAAGTTTTGTAAAGTAATCGAATGAATAAACTATCAATTACAACTAATTATTCGAAAATATAAAAATGTCAAGAACTAAATCTATTTGCTGCACAGTATTATACAGAAAGGTACCGGTATTTTGTTTAATATAAAATTTTGAGTTTATTAAAATTTTCTTACTGCTTCACGTAGTTGACTTTTGACATGCATATCAGCCTCGGTGAAATTAATGTGTTGTCCAGGAACACGTGGTACATATACAGTATTCCTCAAAAAATGAACTGTAAAATAGATTAAAATAAAATAATAAACTTTTATTAATAATTATTATTATATTGTGATTCACAAATGGATAAGGCGTAATTAAAATTCTTTTTGAATAATGCAATATCAAAATTTCGGGAAAATTTTATTGTCAAACAATGCACATATTCATATCTTCCGAAAATTCATTAAAAATTTTATAAAAAATGACAACAAACTCCTCGCAATCACAAAAACAATTATAGGTCCAAGTAAAAGGTGGCCGAAATATGAGTCGATAAACCATCACTGAACCCCTATTCCTAAAAATCTAAATAAAAGAAAAATTTAATGATTTACAAAAAATTTTTAAGATTAAATTTAACTTTAGTTATCAATAATCATATATAAATATTTTGTTCCAAATTTATTTCGTAAATACAACTTCAAATTAATTTCAAAATCTTTGAAATTTTTACTTGAAATTTTGATACAATTTTGAATTTATTTTTAATTAGTGCGCGAAAATTTCTTCATTTGATTTTAAACTACAACAAACTCACTTCCCGTTTTCTGCTGAGTATATGCAATACTTCCAACTTGTTGTTTTTGATGATCTAAGCAGGGCCAGAGATATGATAGTGAATACTGCGGAAATAAATTATGTGGCTGATATAATTTAATTAAATGCTGTTGCGGACATTGTTGAAAATAATTCATAGGAGATTGACTTATAAATTGTTGATCATGTGGTGGGTTAGAATTTTGCATATTCAAATAATTGATACTCATAGCGTACAGTATCATATAATCTAAGATATTTGCTAATAAATTAGCATTAAGAATTGGTATATTTTTGATCTTCCTTTTGAAATAATCTGCTTTATTTGTATTATTGCATTTGTTTTAATATGCATAATAATAACAAAGCTGCCGAACGTTGGCTCGAACTTTATCTGAAATATATTTTCAAAAAAATTTGGACTTTGTTACCAGTTTGAAAATTATTCGATTATATGAAATAATATCATAGCAAAAATTCTAGTAAAATTTATTCCAGTATGCAAAATTATAGCACTACAAATCCGATTTTCAGTTCAAAATTCATTTCCTAAAAATATTTTTACAGTATCAAAGTTTAAATTCGATGTTCTCGTAAAATTATAAATGTTATGATGCTCAAATTTAAAAATTTTTAAATAGAACTAAATTTACGAGATATAAATTTATTTAATATTCCGATTAGAAGCGATATAAAATTAAGAAAGAAATAAGTACCTATTATGCAGCTAAACTGTCACGAATCAAACAACGATATTTATACTGCTTCATGAAAAAAATAATATCCAGAAAAAGAGACTGGAATATTATTAATATCTTATTTATTGCAAAAACTTTTATTTGAAATACTTCAAGAGTTAAATGTTGATTGAAAAAAGAATTTCTTCCCATCAAAATGCTTAATCTTAAGTTATATTTAAAACCCTATAAATTTTCAAATCTTATCAGTCATGCTTTCTTCAAAAGATAACTTGCTTTCTCAGCAAATAAAAAAAAGATTTAATCGTCATCATATAACAAATATAATCTTTGTTGAATTAATTAAATATTAATGTGATCTTATAATAAAATGAGTTAAGATGATTAAATTGATAATACTGCTTATTTTAAAAGCAACCAATAAATTTTATAATGAAACAAGAAAAAGAGCGTCTTGCGCAATTTAAAAATAGAAAATTTTTTAATCATAAGAGAGAAAAAAGTTGTATCAAAATTTTTATCTAATATAAAAGCATCAGCATATACAATATTCTGCTTAAGATTCGCAGAATCTTTTGGATTATATCGATTAACTATTTTTAATAATAAATTTCGAATAGAAGTATGAAAATAACTATTTATATATGCAATAGAAATAAACAATTTAAACGATTTGATCATAAGGAAGTAATCATGAAATTTATTATTTTCGTTGAATTTTTTTTTTTTGAAAATGCGATAGAATTTTTATTGAATTTCGAGAAAACACAACAGAATTTTTATTAAATATTAGAATAATTCAGTAATAATTTATGTGCTAAATATAATAATAATAGCATATTTGCATTCGCTCATTTATTTCAAATTTTGCGACAAAAAATTTTCAGCAAATTTCATTTTTAAAATCTTCGTAGCTTTGCTGTATTTTTCCTTTTCCAATCTTTTTAAATTCGTATGTTTTTACGTAACAGCCAAGCTTTTGCTTGTATTTATGTTCCATCTATTTTTATTTTTAGCCTTATTATTGCTATCAATTAATTAGTTCAATCCATAGATGTGGTGGTTGATTAAATTATCTGGTTGATTTTTAACATAGCAATAAATTATCAAATATCGATTAATTCTGGTAATATCCCCGACAAATTTGTCAAATGTGTGAATTATATATTTAGAAAATGGTAGTAGATTTATTAACTCGGCAATAGATAACATAAAATACAGTAATTTTCTTTTCAAAATAAGCAGTTTCACTTTTTTTGTTTTTCATTTCTTTTTTTTTCTACTAAAATTGTCCTTGAAATTTACAAATTTACAATAATTCTTTTTTTTACAAAATTCTTGAGATTTACCTGCAAATTATATTTTCTGAGAACTTTGTATTGTGATTTCCACCTTAAAATCATTTTTCATTTTTTTTTCTCTTCTTATCTCCACAACTTATCAAATTTCAAAAATAATTGATAAAATAGAAATTCGATTGACAAATTGGTGATGCAAATCCGATTGAGCCAAATTGGCCCAAATTTCTAATTAAATAAATACTGGAACATAAAGTTTGAAATGCTTTGTAGATGCAAACAAGTTTGATTAATGTCAAACTAGAAATTACAGTAAAATTTATTTAACAGACTGAAAATCAGATTTATGATATTGAAATTTTAGGCTTACAATAAATTTAATGAGAACTTTAAATTATAGCCAAATGAAAATTATTTCACATAATCAGATAACTATGTTTCTTCTTTGAAGTTAGTAATAAATTTTAAAACTTTCAAAAATACACTTTAAAAAATTTAGACAGTGTTCAATATTTTCGTTATTATCATATACATTAGAATGAATGCGACAATACCAATAAATTAAATCATTTCAAGAATATTTTTGATTTTTTTTAGTTGAAATTTTATAAGTAACTGTCGTAGATTATATTATATTATATGCATAAATATTAATCATTTTTATCATTCTTAATGTATGAAATTCTGATCCACTATATGATCAACAATTTATAAGTCAACCTTTAGCAATGCTTATAACAATATTTAATTGAATCATATCAGTCATATAATTTATTTGCATAGTCTTCATTATCATATCTCTGATCTTGCTTAAGATCATGTCAACAATATAAAATCTAGAAACGAATGTTGACGATAATTAAATTCTTCGTTATATATTGGCATTTGGAATCATCAAAAAATTGATTCAGAAAAGAGTAATCTCGCAGAGAAAAACTGAAGATAAATAATATCGTTAGCAATAGAAGTATTTTAATATTAATAAATAACAGAAGAGAAACCAATTTAATTGCATGTACAAGGATGGCTTCTAATCAATACTTTAAAATTTTTTCAAGCTAAGTGATATAAAGGAACTAACCCTTACATCTTGAAGAAGCATCCTAAATAATCTATTAAACAATAGTACTTCAATTATCACTGCCAACATTCATTGATGAAAGAAAATTATGTAGAGAATTCTGAAGTAGTTTCGATGTTACGTTGCATTATCAACAGATAACAGATATTCAAAAATTGAATTATCTAATCTATTGTTTAAACAACGTTTTAGAAGCTCCTAGAGCCGTGATATTGAAACAAAAAAATAATGACACTGTAGACTTTAATCGGAAAAATTCGGGAAACAATTCATTAAAGAATCGCCCTGTAATCAATTAATTTTATCGAGATTAATCATCGAAAATGGAAAATAATCGTCGAAATGACCGAAAGAACACTTCGACAGTTATAAGTTGTAAATGTGGATATAGAATGTTCTAGCATCGAAATTATTATTAAATATAAATTATCAGATTGAATATTAAATAAAATGTATTAATAAAAAAAAGCAGAAATTGTGGTTAATAAATAAGTTCCGTCAATTTCTAGTAGAAATAGTCCAGAGAAAGAGAAGAAAAATCAACTAAGTTATGCCAAATGAATCTTGTTATAGCACTAAAAGAGAAAATTCTTCTTTAATTCCATCAAGTACTAAGTTGATCAGAAATTTAAGGAAAAAATCTGATATTTTGATAAATACATACAAAAATTAATTTTAAATTCATTTTTCCAAAAAGAAGAAAAAAATGAGTAACAATTTTTTAATTTGTTTTCTATTCAAAAAATTGATAGAAAAGAAAAAAATGTTTCCTAAAAAATTTAGATTGATTTTATTTTTGACCTGGTATTTTGTTTTAAGTCAAAAATAGATATTAACTAATTTGAAATCAATTATCCAGAAACTGATAAACTGAGATCATTATCAATGCGATATATCGTTTGATTTAATTTTTTTTTAATCTATCATATATATATATGTCAATTTTATCAAAGTTGAAACATGATGATATGCCTGCCATACAAGATGGCAATTTTATCAGAGTTGAATGTTGATGATATCAAAAATTTTGTCGCTTTCTCCTGTTAATCTAAAATATTTCGAAATTATTCATTAAATATTTTATATTTAAATCTCAATATTTTTATTTTAATTAGTAAGATTTATGTACTATGGATATATTCTTTCCCGCTAATTTTGCAGATCGATTTGTTTGTCTCTCCCACTTCAATATCAATTGTTTCTTGAGATTTTGAGGTCAATTTATGATACACAATGTAACCTTTGAGTGTTACAAACAAACAGATAACAACCTTGGAGTATGCTATATTGCATTACTATGTTTTTCTCTCTTTTTTGTTTTATTTTATTAGCAATAGAGATAACAATTCTTGATTGTTATTCATTTTTTTTTTTTGTTTCTCTTCGTTATCATTATTATCATCTTATCCATTTAGCTATTTTGCATATTTTTTACAAACTGATTTCTTCGATACCATTTATTCTTATCCTTGTTACCATTTTCATCAAGCACAT
>SNRZ01000420.1:0-21922 GCA_008729115.1 Dirofilaria repens | reverse complement strand
GATAAAATTAATAATTTTTTCTAACAAATAATTAATGAAATGAAATGAAAAAAGAATTTATTACCAATATTAATAGCATAAGTAAATTTGAGCAAATTTCAATTTATTATACTAAACGATTTAAAATATCAAAACTTTTAAACTTTATCATTCTTTTCTTCCTTATTCCTTTTTTTCTTTTGCTTCTCATTTTTTTCCTCAATTTTTTTCTTTTCTATTTTAAAATATTTTTACATTATAATCGTCTATGCTAAATTTAGTTTTTTTTTTTTTTCTCAGATGAAATTTCACCAAACAATTTCTTTCTTTTTTCTTTTTTTTTTTTTTTATCATTCTCGAGGTTTACTTCTGTTCTGTTCCATTTTTGCATTTATTTTATTGATACTATTTGTTGGAAATAAAAAGGAAAAAAAAAAAATTGAAAGAAAAAGATTAATTTTAAAATATGATTTATGTTATTTGTTATAATGAAAATGTGATCAATCTTTGTCTCTTCCCTCTATGAAACATATTTACTGATAAGGCAAATGTATACAAATTCAAATTTGATTTATAATTAATTTAAGTAATCGATTAACGAGATAGAAATTATTGATTTATGAGTGATTATTTTAAAAAAATCAAATTTTTTTTTTTTATAAGATTTTTTTACATTCAAATATAAAGAAAAAAAAAATTGCATCAATTACATTGATTTCAAAATTCAAAAAATTCAATTCCTATTTAACAATTTCTAAGTCAAAATAATAATAGTAATAAAATTTTAGAATAATATAGCTAAAAATAAAAAATTAAAAATGCATAATAAAACAATGTAAAAAAGATATTCAAATATCAATTACATTAATTTAAATATCTATTGAATAGGCAAAAATATATGAATTTATATTGAATTCAAATTTATCCAATATAATCTTAGCTAATTAATGATATTGAAATTAAAATGTTGAATTTGAAAATATAAGAATAAAAGTTTAAACTTTAAAAATAAAATTTTTAAAGGCAAAAGAAAATTGAACAAAAAAAAAAGAAAGTAAAAAAGCGCTAAATAATAAACAAAAAGAAATGCAAAAAGAAATTTACATTAAACTTTAAAAAAAAAATCTTAGAAAAATTGAGAGCAAAACATTTAAAAAATACAAAAAACAAATTATTTTTCTTAGCCAAAATAGAAAGCGAAAAAAAAAAAATTTCCAATTTTTACGAAATTTTAATTTTTTAAAAAAAAACTTTTTTAGTGTAAAGTAAATATTTAAATTAATTTATTTCTTTGCAAAAATATCTTTAAAATTCAAATTTCTATTCCATAATTATTTGCTTATTTACATAGTAGTGAAACGAATTTTCCACAAAATCCTATATGCCTAAGATATAGACTTAATGAAACAAGTGAAAATTAAGCCAAGAAATCTATCAAGCTTAATGTAAGATTCTAAACGAAGCAAGTAAAAATAAGTAAAAATTAAGCCAAGAAATTTATTAGTCCTAAGATAAGATTCTAAATGTAATAAATCAAAATTAGCCAAAGTCTCATTATAAATAATATTAAAATTAAATTCTCATCTGTTACATTCTATAATTTTAAAATGCAAAAAGCAGTAAAACTTGCCATTATTAATATTTCTGGATTGCTGTTGCTGCATGAGTAATGCGGCAACCATCCGTGAGGATGCAATTTGTTCTTTCCGTTGTTGTTGTTGTTGTCGTTGTTGTTGTTGTTGTCGTTGTTGTTGTTGTTGTTGTTGTTGTTGTTGTTGTTGTTGTCGTTGTTGCTGTTGTTGTTGTTGTCGTTGTTGTTGTTGTTGTTGTTGTTGTCGTTGTTGTTGTTGTTGTTGTCGTTGTTGTTGTTGTTGTTGTTGTTGCTGTTGTTGTTGTTGTTGTTGTTGTTGTTGTTGTTGTTGTTGTTGTTGCTGCTGTTGTTGTTGCTTACGATAAGCAATTCGTTGAATACACAATAATAAACTTTCCTCCACGAACCAATTATTTGCTTCAATAATACGATATTGCTTAATCGATCGTCTATAATTATTACATATTATATCACATTTATCTGATAATCTAATCAAATATGTATCGAACAAAAAAAAATGATAAAATTAAATTTTTGTACCAAAAAAAAAGAAAAAATATTATATTATCACATTTGACTACCATATGTTAAAAGAAATTTATAAAAAATTTATATCAATTTACAAGCAAATGAAACGAATTTTTATCAATGAATCAATTTAAAAGAAATAAAAAAAAAAAGATAAGATATGATAAAGTAATAAACAGGGAAATGCACAGAAAATATATAAAAATATTTTTATGTTTTCGGCAACAAAATGCAAAAATAAATTTGCATTTAATGTAAATTTCAATCAAATTGAAAAGTCTAAATACGGCGAAATTCAAAATTGCCATTTCTGTCCTACATTACGATATGTGTATATATACATATTGATAATTGAAATGAAATAATCATTTAATGCATTTTATCAATTGGAATGAAATAATTGTTTAATGCATATAATTAATTCTAATAGCAACAATCATTATGCAAAATTATTTTATAATAATTAATTAATATTTTGAGTTATTTTTTGTAAAGTATTAATTATTAGTGTCGAATAAATTATTTGATTGTATAATTTAAGCCAAATTCATTTGCGAAAAGATATAATTTTAAATTATAAATAAAACATTTAAAATTTTCGGTATTTGAATATTTGAATTCAAATTAATATTAAATTAATGTTAATAATTATTGTTCTAAGAACCTTTTTAAAACATATCAAAATATTTAATTAATGTCAAAATTAATAAAAGAATGGAAAATTTTCCGTTTTTTTTTTTCTCTTATTTTAAAAGAAAGAATATTTTAAAGTTTAAAATTTCACTTAACAAACTTTTTTTTGCGCTATCATTTATTTCTCGACTAATTTCGATCGCTTTACAATTCTCGAAAAATTCATCCTCTTCTGGAACCAAAAACTTAACTAATCATGCAATGATTTCATTCATTCATCAAATTTCTTTTTTCTTTCTTTCTAAATTATCACTCAATCATTTAAAATATCGGTGAAAAACAATTTAAATAAGGAAAAGAGAGACAAAGAGAGAAAGAGAGAGAGAGGGAAAGAGACAAAGAAAGAGGTGAAAAAAAAAAGCAGAACGAATTTGAGAATTTTTGGAAGATTAAATTGAAAAGATTTTTATCATAGAAAATTAGGACGAAAGTTTTTTTTTTTTTCTCCGTCATTGCTTTTTTAAGAAAAGAATTTAAATTTTATGCAAAAGAAGAGAGAGAGAGGGGAGAGAGAGAGAGGGAGAGAGCAATAAAGAGGATAAGATAACGATTGTCAACGATTATCGAACGAACTGTCGCAAATTTCCATTAAATTCGTTCGTATTGAAATATGTAGGTATATATTTTATTTATTGATGTATTAATAGTATCATATAAAAATACCTTTATACCTTCTACATATTGAAAAATTTTTCCAATTTTCATATCAAAAATTATTTTAACAAAAAAGCAAAAAAGGAACGGAAAAAAATTTGAAAATAAAATTAAATTTTTAAACAAAAAAAAAAAAACGAAAATTTTTTTTCGATGAATTAAAAAGATGTAAAATAAAATTTTGATTAAATTGATAAAATTGTTGAAAGGACAAAAATTTTGATTAAATTGATAAAATTGCTGAAAGGACAAAAAATTTTTTGTTTTTCTGTTTCTGTTTTTTTTGTCAATTATTAATGAATAAATTGATGGTAGAAGAAAATTAAAAATTTGCGAACAGTCCAAAATTTTATGACAAAAAAAAAAATAAAAAAATATCAAAATGGAAAATGTACGAAATATTAAATTTAACAATTGCATCTTATATATTAGAGATATTTTTATCATTTTTTTTCTTCATTATCACTAATTAAAATTTTTAATAAATATTTTACGAAAATTAAAACTTATAAAGTTTGTTTATTTTAAATTAAAAACAAAAAAAAAAAAAGGAAAAAGCTTCGCTTTAAATGACAATGTAAATTTCAAAAATAAACCATAAAATGGATAAACAAATATTTTTGTCGAATGTTTGTTTTGTAAATATTTTTCCCTTTCAACCAACTAACTATTATTTTTAATAATTTTTCAAAAGTGTCTATGTATTAACAAATAATTGAAATTAATAAAAAATCAAAATAGGAAATCTAATTTAAGAAATTATTATCAAAGTTTGAAATTTTTAAAAAATACTTCAATTTTTTCCTAAATTTATTAAACGAAGAAATCTTTAATAATAGAGAAATAAACGTAAGAAATTTATCAAAATATCGATCAGTGATGTGAAAAAGATGAGATAAAAGATAATGAGAGATTTGATATAATCAGAATTGTATATACAATTACTTAAAAAAAGAAGGAATCATTAAGTTAAATCAAGCAAATAAAATTCGTTAATAATATCAAACTAATAAAATAGCAACAAAAATCAGAAATTGAAAATCAAAAAAATCAAAAAAAATTTTTTTTTTTTGATGCTTTTTTTATTCTTATAATTTATGATTAAAATTTCTCAGTTTTTATGGTTGCTTTTGTAAATTAATATTAAAAATATGAAAATATACTGATAACAAAATTTTATTATCATTGTTAATTGATAAATGAATGAATCGAATAAAACAAAGAAGAAATGAAGAAGTGCGTACGATGAAAATGGATTTTAATTATTGTTTAGATTGAAAATTACGAACAATTGATTCAAATAGAATTTGTATTTCTATCATTCGTTCATTTAATCATATATCCAAAAATAATATCATTGATCACTAATCACCATTAGCAACCAACGCTATCACAAATTGATTATTCTTACTGCTCGTTTCTTACCTTAGTACAAACACCTTTATTCGTATATATATGTATACATATGAATAAAGGTACATATCAATTTAATAGACGTAAATCCACTGACGCATACCTATTATACTTTTTTATCCACCCCACACGCAAAAATATAAACGCCCCCACACGCATATATTTTTATAAATTGATTGCATAAAATTATATCAACTTTTTTCTGATAATATCGCAAATAATTTATTGCAAGTAATTTATCGCAAGTAATTTAATTTATGTGACAAAAATTTTCGTATATATTCAAAACAAAAAAAAAAGAAAGAAAATTTCTTAAATTTTGATGAAATTTTTAAGAGAAGAAAGAGAGCAATTTCAAGGTTAATGACATTTCCGTTGTGAAAAAAAAAATAAATAAATAAATAAATAAAAGAGTTCTTCATTTGATCAAAAAAAAAAGAAATGAACGAATGACCTGAGTATTACAATCATAATAATGATGATGTATAGACTTTCGGAAATTAAATAGTAATTTCAATTCGTCCACAGTTGATGATTCAATTCATCCAACTTCTTTATTTATTAAGATACTTAATTTATGTGAAGATTTCATTTTCATTAATAAATGTCAGTGCTATTAGTAAAGTTGGAAATAAAAAATAGAGCATTAATAGCAAAGTTGAAATATCTATTCAAAGTTTAAAATATGTCGTAAAAATTAACAAAAAATATTTAAGACATTTAGGATATACCAATCAATGTACTTATTTGTTAAAATAAAAAAGATCAGGTGAAAATTAATTTCATATGTCTTTTTATACTAATACAGCTAGATGAAAATTTTATGCTTATTTAATTTTTAAGCAAAATAAGATTAATGAAAATATATTTCTCGCATCTTATTGTTTTAATCATATCAAAACAAATTTTTAAAATAAGAACTTGAGAATTTTAAATTTGCAAAATTAAAAATGAAATCAAATTTTATTGAATTTTGTGAAAGACATGATAATGCTTGATAACTTATCAGAACTATTTGAATGAATGATATCAAAGTTACCTAACCGATATTAATTTTTATTTCGGTACACAATTAAAAATGAAATCGATCTTTATAAACGATGTAATAATGCTAGATGATAATCAAAACCATTACAATAAATGATATCAAAGTTTCCTAACTGATATTAATTTTTATTTCGGTATACAATTAAAAATGAAATCGATCTTTATAAACGATGTAATAATGCTAGATGATAATCAAAACCATTCAATAAATGATATCAAAGTTACCTAACTGATATAAATGTTTGTTTCGAAAATATATTATTGGACGTTATTTAGCAGCTAAACAAACTATTAACCATCTTCCACTTCATCACATTTCCTATCATTTAACATTAACTACCAATTTATTTTCATTAGTTCATTTTACTAAACAGAGAAATTTTCAAAATATAAAAAATAGAAGTAATGAAAAAAAAATTGGAAATCATATACAATATTACTTAAATCAACAAATTATCATATTTATATATCAAATTAAAATTAGCATATGGTTTTCTTTTCATTTTAGTAATATCATTTTATAATTTTATAATTTAAAAAGCATTTATTTAAAATAAAATTAAAATTGTTTTTTTTTCAGAATTATTTGATAGTTTCTTTACAAATGTTAATTTTTTTAAAGATTGATAAATCGATTTTTTTTTTCAAAATTATCAACTTTTCGCATAATATTTTATCATCCTTAATTATCATAAAATGACAAAAAAAATCGATTCATCTATTAATAAATACAACAAAGGAAATCTGCGATATAATTATTGATAATTATTGATAATTTTATTGATACAAATGTTTTATTGCAATTAATTATAGAAGTATTGTTATATGATATTATGAAAAATTATGACAATATGATGTCAGCAAAAAAAGCTAAATGACTAATAAATTCGTTATAACGATATTAATTAGACATATTAATTGATAATATTTATAAATTAAATTATCAACTGATATCTTATCAAAATATTCTATTATACATTCACTATATATAGATATACAATTTTGTTAAATAATATTAGAAAGTATATAATATGTGGAAATTTTAAGTCAAAAAAAGAAATGAGATAATAATCAATTTGAAAAAAAAATTATCAAAAAGTACCTGTATGTGATAAGAAAATGATACCAAATAAGATGTAAAAATTTGCTAAATCGTCTAATCAATATTATTGACTAATTGCATAGTTTTGTATTTAAAAATGACGATGTAATCAGATAGTGTCGATCAATACTAATTAAGAAATTATTAAGCAATTTCAATTGATAATAAATAGGTGATAATTTGAGTGTTAATTAAATATGATTGGATCATGATAAAACAATAATAGTGCTAATACTGATATTAAACAAGAAATGATAAGAATATAAATGATATAGAAAAATATCCGATATGAATATAATGATAATGAAAAGTATAATAATTTTTCAAATGATTAAAGCTATATTGTAATTGCTAAGAAAAATATAATTTCAAGTTTTTTTTTTTTTAATTTTAAAAAGTTTACTAAAAGTTGTGAAAATTTGAAAATATATCTTTGCTGGAAATTACTTATTTAAATTATTTAAAAAGTTTTTATTATATTTTCCATTTTTATTGATTGTATTTACAAACTTTTCGTGAAAATATAAAATCAATTTTTGAAAAAGTCAATCAATCAATCGATCAAATCAATTAAATCAATCAAATCAATCAAAATATGCACAGTTAATTCTAATAAAAAAATTTTCTTGAAAATATTCGCATTAATTACTAACTTGATATGTTAAGTTATTTATCAATACAATCAAATATAGTAAAATCAATTAACGCAATTTTTATTAAATACTAATAATTTACAACAAAGCAAAATGAATTTATCATATCATAGAATTTCATATATTATCATTTCATCTTATTGTAATCAGTTTATTTCATACAATATGATAAGAGATAAAAAAATATTTTCTCAAATAAATGAAAAATAAATATTAATTTTAAACAAATTAATTATTAATGAAAAATAGTTTTAAAAAAAAACAATTGTTTAAATCGAAGCAAAACAAGAAAAAGATATTTTATAAGGTCAAAAAGAAAAAAGTCTTTCTCAAACTGACATAATTTTGCTTCACACCTATTTTTTAATGATTTTTTCGAAAATATATGACATTGATAAAAATGGTTTTGTCAGGTCATTTTAAAATTCGTATCATTCGAATCATTCGGGTCATCTCGAGATTACGCATTCGATATGTAATCCATACCATTCAGGTCATCTTTAAGGATATTATTGCGATGAATATCGGACAATTATAAGGATGAAATGGTTATAATGATAATGATAGTATTATAACGGTGAATATATTAATGATAACGATTAATAGAAATACAATATGATAAATAATTGGAAAGTATACTATGAAAACAATCCATATGTTAGCAAAATTTTCAATAAAATATGAAAATTAAAAACTTTAAAAAATTTAATATAATTAAATGAAATACAAATAGAAATTAAAAATGAGAGTTTTAGATATTAATTTTAGCTATCAGTGATAATTAAATTGATAACTAATAATAAGCAAAATTCTATAATATAAAAAATAAACAAAAAATTGATTGAACAAAATGGCATTTTTGACTTTTTCCTAAAAACAAATATTAATATTAACAAAATACAAATGATATCAGTAATTATTGATTTGTAATAATCATTTCCAAAAAATATTGATTATTATAATTGTAAATAACATTGTTAAAAATTACTAAACTTTCTTGAAAAAAAAAAAGTTTTATTTAATTGTTGAATGACTTTACATGTACATATATCAAAGTTTCGTTAATCAAGCTAATATGCTTCAATCAACATTTTCTTGAACTTATGATAAAGCTTCTAAAATACTTTATCTCGATATCACTCAAATTTTACGAAGAGATAAGAACATTAGCTAAATCAGTTGTTTTTTTTTTTTTTTTTTGGACAAAATCCAATATATGAACAAATTATGGTATTATCCGATATAAGTTGAATTTTTTTTTCAAATTTTTACATAATAAATAAAAGTCGTTAATTGAATTCAGTAATATTTCAATATTATTTCTCATAAACAATGAAATGGAAATGAATAAGTGAAATAAACAAATTTAATTAAATTGAATTAATAATTGTGTATGATAATTTAGAAGAAAAATTGCATATAATTTTAAAAAATAAAAATCGATAAAACAATGTTATCATCAATAAAAACAATAATATAAAGTGAAATCACTGATAAAAAATGATATAAAACCGATGAAACAATGCTATTATTGTTTTTCAATGATATAAAATGAAATCATTGATAAAACAATAGCATAAAATCGATGAAACAATGCTATCATTAATAAAAACAATAATATAAACTAAAAATAATGATTAAAAATTGCAACACAAATGGGAAAAAAAACACTATTATAAAAGTAACAATAATCAATAATGATAAAAGATTATTAGATAATAGCAGATTAAAGATAATAGCAATATTAACACTAACTGATTAAAGGAAATGATTAAAATTAAAGTATCATTATTGAAAAAAAAAACATTGATAAAAGGACATAATATCGAAGAATCTAATTTTTTTTCCAAAAAAAAAAAAAATACTTTAAACTTTAAAAAGATTATTGGATGGCAATTGTTAATAAACTATCGATGACTATTCGTTTCATATGAAGGACAAAAAAAAAAAAAAAAAGTATTGATGACAAATTCATTGAATTTAACGAATGATGCTACGAACGAATGTTTCGGAAGCTTTTATCAAAATTCGTTTTTCAATTCCATCACGATGAAATGATTGGTTAGAAGATGGCAAAATGTTCAAATGTCACAAATGGTAAAGATAAGGAAAAAAAAAAAAAAAACCAGATGAAGAAATGGAAGAGAGATGGAAGAATTTTCGAAAATTTAGAAATTTTTAAAAACAAATATATGTCTTAAAGTCTTAGCATTCCAAATTAATTGATCTTAATATTTTTATTTTGTTTTTTTTTTTTTTTTTTTTTTTTTTTGCTGTTATTGTTGTAAGATTTTTTTGTATTATCACAAGAAAGATAAAGATTAGTGATAATCATCTAATGTATATCGTGATATTTTTGTTTTATTTTTTTTTGTTGTTGTTGTTGCTGTTGTGAAGTTTTCTTGTATCATTAGAAAATAAAGTAAAGATTAGTGATTATCAGTAATCATCTAATGTATATCATGACATTTCTGTTTAATATTTTTTGCTGTTGTTGTTGCAAGCTTTTTGATATAATTACAAATGCGATAAAGATTAGTGATAATCATTTAATGTTATTTACGTTATTCAGTTTCTTACTTTATTTTATTTATCATATTTAGTGATTGGAAAGAAATAAATTCATGTAACTTTTTAATTATTATTATTAACAGTTGATAACAAAAATTATTTTATGTCTAAAAATGATAATTTCATTTATTTAAGAGTAATGAAACACTTCGAAGATTAAAAATTAAACGAATAAAAATTTAAAAAACAAAAGGAATAAATTTATTTTGTTTTGATGAATAGAAAATTTGTTATGATCATTTCATGTCATTTTACTTTATTTAAAAAAATTTATATAACTTTTATCTTATTAATAACTGATAATTGATAATTAAAATTATGCTATGCTTAGAAAATAATTCCAAACTATTTCAAAACAAAAAAAAAAAAAAAAAACGAAAATATTTTTTAACATAAAAAACTAAAGCGAGCAAAAATTTTATTTAAAGTTAAGAAATAAAAGAGAAAAAAAATTTTTGATTTTATTTTAAGAAATGAAAGACGTTGGAGGAAATTTTTAAAAAATAATATCAAACAATAATAAACGAAAATGATGATGGCGAAAAGTATGTATGTTGTTGGAATGAATGGAAACAACAAGAAAAATAAAAAATAAAAATAAAAATAAAATAAATAAAAAAGATTGACAAATGAAAAAATTCTCAAGTTCACTTTTATCGTTTTATCAGCAAGTTCTTCTTCTTCTTCATCTTCTTCTTCCTTTTTTTCCTTCTTTTATTTTCCAAACTTGGTTGAAACTTTTTTTTTTTTGTACATTTTGAAAATAATTTTAAAAATAAAAATTGAAATATATTTCGTAAAAATAAAAATTGAAAAAATAATAGAAATTAATTCGTAGCATCGAATTATCTAATTATTTTTGTAGCAAATGAATAATTTTTAGAATTGAAAATTTTAATATTTTATAAAATTTTTTTTTTAGTTTGGAAAATTTTCAATTTCTAATTTTAATTTTGCACTATCTTACTCATTTTTGATAACAATCAGGTTTTAGTAATTGAATTCAAGAATTTCGTATTATTGATCTTAGTGATAATTTCACTTTTATATATGAAAAGGCTGATATTTACAGTTACGAAATCATTAATTAGTAATATTAGTGCTTGCTAAAGTTGATAAATTTTGAAAAAAAGATAAGGTTGATAAATTTTGAAAAAGATAAAGTTCATGAATTTTGAAAAAGATAAAATTGATGAATTCAAAAAAGAAGATTAAAAATATTGCAATTCAAAAAAAAAAAAATCATTTAAACTCCAACAATTTTGGTTTATATATGCAAGTTTTAATTACGAAAAATATAATCAATAATGGTATTAACAATTGTTAAATACTGATAATACTTAATCGTAAAATGACACATAATCAGCATTTAATTGATTTTTTTTCAAAGTATTGATCGAGAACATTATTCAATGCAAAAATAGAAATTTAATTCAAAAAATTGACGACATAATTTTATAAGACAAAATAACAATATGCTGATAATACATTATCATTGTATGACAATGAATGAATATTTTTTAACAGAAAAGATTGCAAAGTTGGACGAAGGAAAAATTGTCGAAAATTGTGATAGGAAATTGAATAAAATAGCAAAAATGTAAAATTACAAAATTGCCGAATAAAACCGGATTGAGCATATAAAAATATTAGCAATTAATTTAATATGACAATTTTTATTAGTTTTTTTCCTTTTTCTTTTTTCTAAAAAAGCAATTGCTAAATTAATATTTTGTGCAAAAATTTTCAATTATTTTTAAGATTGCAAGTGAAAAAAAAAATTTGCAAAAATTTGGTTAAATGATGGTAGCAAAAGGGAAAAGAAAACTATCATACAATTGAAAATTTTGGCTATAATTGTAAAATAAGGCTTTAAATTAATAAAAACTACTATCATTTATCTAGGCTTTAATAAAATTTTAGTTCCTAGGATTCTTTTTCGTTTTTTTTTTTCTTTTGAATTTTTTAATATTCAGAAAATCTACAAAAAAAAAAAATCTCTTATTTGCATAGATATTGTTCTAGGATTTTTCATTTATTTTTTTCATTTATTTGCTTCAAAAATTTCAGGCACACTTTTCATATTTCTACAGTAATCGAGAAACAAAAAAATAAAAAATAAAATAAATGAAGTAAAAATTTACAGTAATGCAAAAGAGAGCATGTTTGTTTGAAATAATGAATCATAAGAATGTTTGAAATATTATTTGAATATATTAATTAATGATCGTATTAAAAAAAAATTGAAATGGTCGAGAGTAGTCGAGAGGAGCCGATCCTCACATTTGACCTTTTGCACTATGATAGTGAAAAGAAATCGCATATTTTGATCACCCTGGATTAGATATCAACCATAAAAATAAAATATCATCGAGAAAACGTATTTTTCATTTTGGATCAGGTACTAGAGATTTATTCTTTGATCAATTTGGATAAGGTACAAGAGATTTGTTCTTATTATATTGATTTTAATTATTTATAAATAATTAGTTGAGAAATTATTAATTTCGAGAAATTATTAACTTTCCTTTTTGCTTATTTATAGTTATACATAAATGTTAGTAGCAGAATTTTTGCAATTTATTAAAAATTATTAAAAAAGCTATTTTCACATATTTTTAAATAATATGCTTTTTCTGAATTAAATAAACTAGAAGATAACTATACTGAGTTAAATAAATGATAATGATAACAAAGTGATTAAGCAAATCAATGTATAAAATAAGAGCCAAAAAAATTGTGAAATTAAGAAATTTTTGCAATACTTTAAGTTAACAAATATTATCATCCTATCGCAAAAAAAAAACGGAAAATTTCTTGTTTCTATTTTCAATTACTTTTTTTTTAGCAAATTAACTTTTACTTTTATTTTTATTTTTTTTTTATTTTTGCTAACAAATGAGTAGACAAAGTAAAATATCTATGCAAATAAGAGATGAAAAAAGAATGGAATTAATTTAAATGATGAGAGAAATTTGAAGTGCAATATTTAACATTTATTGTTTGGTTTTGATACAACAAAGTACTTTTAAAAAAACGAAGAGGAAGAATGATGAGGGAATTAATTTTTTGAAATAAAAAAAATGAATTACTTTAAAAAAAAATATGAAATATTAGTTCAGCAATGATCTCTTTAATATTTTAATATCAATTGAAATAATTTTGAATGATTGATCGAATTGGTTTTATTTAGAAATATTTTTAATATCAATATTGATAATAAATTTATCAGAAATTATTACTTTTATCATTAATTTAATGTTTTAAAATTAATTGAAATAATTTTGAGTGATTGATCGAATTGGTAAAAATATTCTTAGTTTTTTTATATGAACAAATGAATAAAATTAAGAAAAAAAATTTTTCAAAATTTCTTTTACTTTTTTTTTAATATTAATATTAATTTATTAAAATTATTCATTTTTTGCTATTATATTTGCTCAATATTAAATAAAATTTTCAAATTTTATATAAAATTTCTACAAAAATTTAAATTTATAAGAAACGATGCAAGAAAAAAAAAATAAATAAATGAATAAAATAGCAACTAAAAGTTTATGAAATGAAAAAATTTATTGTTAAAAAATGAAGAATTGATTGCAATTTAATCTGTAATATTTATCATATATCAAAATATATTGAAATTATTAAATTTAAAGTTTCAATTAAATCAAGAAATTTTTAGCACAGGATCATATATAAGTTTTAACATAATATGTTTCTAATTACTGCTAATAATTATTATCATTTTCTCAACCTTAATAGTTTAATAATCAGTTTGATTGATATTGCTGTCTGATAACATATTTCGTTGTGATAAAATATGGTAGCACAAAATAATTTAATGAATGAGTCTAAAAGTGCATAAATGGAAAATTGAAAATAATAAGATGAAATAAATTTAATTAAAAAGTAATAAAAAAAAAAAGAAAATTGCAAACCTATTATGATATGTTTGAATGGTACGCTTTTCAATACCAAGTGATTCGGATGATAACGATGCCATCGATTGTGATAAACAATAATTCGATTGGATAAAATTTTGTTGAAATTCCATCAATTTCGCTATTGAAGTAACCATTTTAGAATTCTTAATATGTAAAAATCAATAATTAATTAGGTTAATTTGATTAATTATCAAATAATCAAGCTTCATTAAGCTGATTAATAATCAAATGATTAAACTTCAGTATCGAATAATTAGAGCAATATTAATAAAGCTTAATTATTAAGCTTAATAAAGCTTAATTTGAATGATTAATAGCTAAATATATGAAATATTTCATTCAAATAATTTAGAACAAAATAATTTTTTTTTTTCATCCTTTACACAATTTTTATAAGTTTTAGAATTTAATTAGTATAAAATTTGGACAGAAAGATTACAAAAATAGATTGAAAATTCCTTTTTTAGAATTTCTTTTTTTCAAAGAAAAATTTAATTGTACTAAAAAAAATCTTTCAATATTTAATTAATTTTATATAACACACGGTAATAACGAAATAACTGCAGTCGAATAATGCAAAAAAAAAATAAAAAAATTCTTGAAAGTTTGAAATAAAAATAACAATAGATGGGTTGCCGAGATCCAATCGAAAATATGTATAAATGAAAGGCTAAAGGGAAACAATTTAGCTATTGGAAATGAGAAAGTTTTTTTTATTTCATTTTTTTTTTATTTTTTTTTTTTGTTAAACGAAATAATATTTTATCATATTACAATGAAACTGTTAGAAATATTGTAAAATATAACTTTTTCTCATTCTTAATATTAAATTAAAAAAGAAACAAAAAAAAAATGATTGGTTTAAATTTGCATGAAATAGTATCTTTTACAAAACAAAATTTGTTAATTCAAAACTTTGTTTTCCTAATATTTTCTACAGTATTAAAATAAACTTAGTTAAAATTATGCTTATAATAGAATATTTCATAGTATTGAAATTAACATTTTATGACGATACATAATACTAAATGAGATAGACCGTTGTTTACGGAATGATGACATATTAACATTTATCACTGAATATTCTTATCAGTACAAAATTGAAATGTGATCAAGCATTTTTTTTAAATCGAAAAATTAAAAGTTGATAAAATTAGGAATTTGATTTTTTTTTATTTAACTAAAATTTATTATCTAATACTTATAGTCATTTATATATATTCAATAAAAGTTATCTGTTAAACTAAACTAGTTTAACAGATAACTAACTAACTTTCCAATGTTCAATAACATTTCTCCTAAACTGATTATCTTTCAACGAAACCAAAATCAGTAAATTAGATTATCAAATTGTTGTAGCAACATTATATGAAATTTCATAAAACTTTTAACAAACGAAAAAGCTTAAATATATAAGCATTCAACGAAATAGAATTGTAAAAGTTTTATTTCACAGCTGGCAAAACTATTCTTATAAATTAAAGGCAATGATATACTTCTTTATAGCTTTGTTTGCCTATTTGCAAACTTTATTTTACATTAAACTTGCTAAAATATATATTCCAATTAGAAATATATCTTTTCCATATATTAATTATATGTTTAAATTACTATGCTTCTTAGAACGATAAATGAGAGAAGAAATTTGCTACTATTATGAAAAAGAAAAAAATCTAAATTATCATTAAGATTTTTTATTTTTTAGATTAAAAAAAAAATTATTTAAAAATTTTAATACAAAAGTGATAATAATTTTATTTGATTTCCAAATCTTTTTGCAAATAAAGAAAATTGGAATAGATTTGTTAGCAATAAATTTTAGAATTATGTAATTTTTTTTTAGCTTCCATTAGATCGAATTACTGCATTTTTTTTTTTGCTTTTCTGAACTTTGTTGTTTCATATTAGCATATAAGTGTGACCGTATTATAAATAGACTTCATGCGTTTTCACTATTATATTGTTGAATTGTCGGTTTTCCATGTATGTTTGGTTTTGAAGTGCTCGAGATTACGATATTAAGTAGATAGTAAATTCTGTTGAATTGAAAATCAAATGAGTTTGAGATAATTGGTGATATCAGCAAACATAGTTGGCCAAGAAACTGCGCAACTTAATTGCAGAAGTTTTAATAAATAAAATGAATGATTTGAAAATGATAGAAATAGTGACTGATCAGTAAATATTGATTATAGTTACTAATTGAGAGTAACTGTTGAAAACTAATCACTAACTGAAAACAATTGTCAAAAGCTAATTTTTTTTATTAACTGAAGAAGAAACTCCTTTAGCTTTTAAAACAAAATATAGAGAAACTAATGATGAATTTATCATTGATTATTTTACAATCCTTTAGCTTTTAAAACAAAATATAGAGAAGTGAAAAATTTCAATAATTATTTATTTCATAAATTGATCTATTATTTTTCTTACAAATTTTTCTTTTTTAATCTGTGGCAAAAAATAACCACTTCTTGATCTTATTGTGATACGTGAAAAGAAATGATTACAATAGTGACTGTTGATAATTAGTGCACAATAGTTAAGACAAGACATAAAGAAATTGAAAATAATTTGCTAAAGTCGAATAGCAAATATTAAAGTTACTAAAAAATCAAATTTTTTTGTTTGATCAAATTTTTTTATCCTAAATAAATCAATGTATGTAAGATTCAATGATGATAAATGCATTGCTTTTATGCAACATTCACAAACAATATTTCTGATTATTACTTAGATAACTACAAAAAATGCTATAAATTGAGCAAGATGAAATCAATAAATTTATTCGTTAGATTTTTTTAAATTCTATTAAGAAATATTCGATTTACAGTAGCTTAGAAAATTAGTTACATTCGTTGTATTTATCCGAAAGTTTTTTTCTATATCCAATTAATTATTGTTAATTGTTGTAATTCTGTTTTGTAAATTTAAGCTTAATAAGTTGAAATTCATGATCTAAAAATAAAATTATTTTTGATATTGATCTAATATGTAGTGACAATATATAAATCTTTCTGAAAAAATCCTGGTATTTTATTTGCTAGGGTATGAAATTTTCTTAGAAAAATTTTTAACTTTATTTCAAAGTGATTTGTTTAGATTAACAATTTAAATGAGCAAGTTAATAATTGAATATGTTGCTGAGATTCAACTCAGTGATTAATAATTCGGTTTGAAAACTAAGCAAAATTAAATTTGAAATCAAATTATAGTAACAAATTTAATACGCGATTATTTATCGGAATTCGAAAAATTCACTCACCATATACACTTATTAAATTAATCCAAATTAATCCACCGTAAATTTAAATGGTAAAAATGACATTAATAGATTTTTGAAAATCCATTCGCAAAAGCATATCTAATAATACAATTACTGATCTCCGCTCCTATCAGTAACTTTTATCCTAATTTCTTTCAGGATGCTAAAAGATAATCAACGATATTTTGATAAGATGCTATAAACTAATCGGATCTGGATTATTTGTGAAGTAATCGGACGATAATGATGGCATTTTCGGTAATATTTTCCAGGTTAAACTAATTCATTAAACCATATTCATTTAATCAATTATCACTTATCCAGAATACATTCATTTAGAATTGATTTAATAAATTAATCTATCATGTTATATATTCCCTTCAATATATTCCTTTTTCGTAATTTTTTTTCCTTATCTTTAATGTTATTTGTTATCAGCATTTAAAAATGATCATTGAAAATAGATCAACTGTCATATAAATGTCTTCTGCTCATCCTTTTTCGAAATATAAATAATTGTAATTGAATTGAAATTTGTTCTTTTTTTGTTTTTTCCCAAAGCATATACAAAATAATCAAAGCCATTTGTTTTTATCATTCACAAATAGCTTCTTCAATGATAAAATTGAATGTTTATGGAAGGAAATTCTAATTATTTCAATGAATGAATCAGTTTTTTCTTTTTTTCTAAATTTGATTCATTCACAAAAGATACATTTCAATGATTAAACAATTTCTGAGAATTTCTAAAAGAACGAACCATTTCTTTCTGAAAAAAAAAAAAACAAAAAAAAACAAAAATTGCCATTGGATGAAATTTCTCGTTACTAGGAGCCATTTTCATCAAACTAACATTTTTATTGTTTATTTTTTTTTTTCTAGGAAGAAGCTAACATCAACATTTTTCTTTTTTTTTCTGTGAAACTCCCTTTTTAACTCATCCTTTTTTTTTTCTCCCATTAAACAGTTTCATCTCGAGAGATTTTGGTATGATTTTTGAATTTTTTCTTTATCATTTTAATGCAAAATTTAAAATTAAAACATAAATTTGAAAATTTTACTTTTAGAAGAGCACAAATTTAGATTCCGCATAATGTAAAATAGATCAGAAAAAATAAAAAATTTTAACTAAGTTTTTAAGCTGAACAAAATTCAGTGAACGAATCCTCCATTTTTTGATAGCAATTTTTATAAAATATGAAACATTAAAAGGATTTGCTGAAAATGGAGAAGAGATGGAAAAGAAGAAGAAATATTAGGAAGAGAGAAAAGAATTATAGGTTTTACTATTCGTTGCACTAACTAAAAATATTTGCAAATTATTAGGATTGTTTAATTAATGTCAAGTTTTCTAGAAATTATAACAAATTTTATTTATCTATTCGAAACATGGGATGTTTTGTGTTATTTATTTTAATTATAATATGTTATGATAACATTTAATGTTAAATGTTATCATAACATTTGATGCTAACATTGTTTAATCTTTTTTCGAAATCTTCACATAATTAAATTATACATTTCTTTGCGATATACTTTTTTTAACAAGTAGAAGAAACAGAATGTCATATTAATTCTGGCAATAATTTCATATTCAATTAAGTTTAAATTCTTACGGAAAAGTAATACAGAAAAGGAGTCAAAAGCGATTTATAAATTATTAAAAAAGGCAATATCGATTAATTTTTAAATTAGTATATTTTAAGAAGATAATTTCACAATTCATGTTGCAAATATAAATTTCTAGCAAATAGTTAATAATATTCAGGAATAAGTAATAAAAAGTATGTTATTTAGTGGTCAGAATTTTTAGATGCGTATGCATGTATCATTTGGAGACTCGAACAATCCAATGGTCAGTTGTTATCATTGATATTGGCTTGATTGTAAGTGTTGGTATTATTGCAAATTGTGATCAATCATTGAGCTTTCAAAACAATTTGGTTTTGTAATTGTTTGATAAAATACGATAAATATTTTCTTTGTTGTCAAATAACAGCAACACAAATAATTATAATCATGTTGGAATAGTAAAATTTAAAATGAAATCCATATGATGTTAATGTGAATCTGAAATGAAAAATGCTTCAAATAATTTCAAAAAATCTGTTCTTCTTTTATTTTTAAGAAGGAAAAAATAATTTAACTTATGAATTTTCAAATTAATAGTGACAAAGAAAGATATCGCAAAAAAACAATGTGTAATATCACGAAAAGCCGTAGTAAATACAAATATCATTTTATTTCTACTATAATGATCTGCATCTTCTCATTTCTATTTTCCATATCTTTTCTTGCTCTTTATTCTTCGGTTGAAGCTAAGATAAAAAGCCAAAAAAAATTTAAATTGTTGAAAATGATCAAAAATCTCGAAGTTATTGGATTTTAAAAATAATTGTAGCCGGATTTCTTCGATTTTAAAATCAGATTTGTTTTATGAGGTAAATTATTTGCAAAAATTAATGCCCTCACTAATATAGTAAGTAAGTTTTATTTGCTATGATATTTTAAAATTTTTTATTTTTGCCTCAGAAATAAACCTTGTGGTTACCATTATCAATCAATCAATCAATGCAATATAGGAAAAAAATGGCAATAATAACAGTAAAAATACAGTTCATCATGCAAAATGTTTATATTTGAAACAAATTTAAGGTAATTGCAGTTTGTCGAATAAAATTGCATGTTTAACATTTAATTGGAACCATTTTTGATTTTTTAAAATGACTACAATTCCTTTTTTTTTCTTTGCTTTTTTACTATTAAAAAATTCAAATTGTTCCTTGTAGATGAATAAACTTGTTACTCAACAGTTAAATAATTTTTTGCTTTTTCCATTAAAAAATATCAAATTAGAGAAATAGAAGTAGGCGAATTCAAAATTTCGCTATTAGATATTGCTAAGTTTCCGTATTTGAATGTATCGGAAGATTTATTGCAAGATTCAATGATTTATTACAGGATTCAAGGTGCTAATTGCAGAAAGCATATGATGTATTAAAAAAATTTGCAATTGTCAGAAATAGCAGCAGAGCAAACATCTGCAATTTGTGAATTCATATGACATTAAAACAAAATATTTTATTCGCACCTTTAAATTTTATGTAAGAGTTCAGTTTGTATATTAACCTTATCATTACTATCAGTGTATGTCAAATAATCTTATCACCAGAGGCCATGTAGAGCATATCATCCATACCGAGCAATTGTTCGGCCCTTTGTTCGCCGAGTATTGTACGGCTATCTATTTTAGAAGTAACAGCAAAGTTGATTCTCGTTGGAAAGTTTGCTTTTATCACACCTGTTCTTACATCTACAGGTGGACGTTGCGTTGTCATTATGATATGTATCCCATTCATCCGTGATCCATTACGATATTTTTACACTATTCACTTTCTGTTCCAAATATCTATCAAGTGAACTACAATCGTCGATCTTCATGATTTTACATATGAAAAAAGATTTGTCTGAATCTTTGATCTTCATTTATTTTAATATAAAAATATTAGATAAAACAAAATCGGTAACAGTATAAGCCAAATGAATATACAAATAAAAGAACGAAGAAGATGACAATGAAGATGAATCGCTATCTGATTTTCATGAGGAATCGCTATCATAATTGAAGATGTTATTCGGAAAATAGAATATAAGAAATTCTGGAAGAATTAGTATGAATAAGTTGAAGTTGAATTATGCAATATTTTTAATAAAAAAAAGTTGAATTATGCAATATTTTTTAATAAAAAAAAATAAAAATAGAATTTCACTTGTTACGAATAAATTCCGTTCCCGTTAAGAATAATTAATGCTCGATTCTAATTAATTTTATTTTTCTTCCAATAATTGACTAACGCAAACTTCTTAATTTGCTTGAAGTGTAGCGATGGTTTCATTATATTCCAATATTGTTCAGCTGTGAAGTATCCAATTCAATATAGAATTTCCTAGAAGAAATACAATAATATTAAATAACCAGATTTATGGTAATGTTCATGCCATTGAAATCCCTATTGGCATAAGTCAAATTCTTGCATATGAGCTGACACTAGAATAATCAGATTATTTTGATAACACTAGAATAATCAGATTATTCTGAACACCACATGGTTGCTTCTTCTATTCGTAAAAAGGTATAAATTACTTAATTTTGTAAAATAGCTGTTGGTACCATTAGTACCAATCGTCAAAGCATTATAACCGTAAAGAAGACATTGCTTAATTTTCTCGTTAAATTATTGCTATTTCCAAACTCTTGTATGTATTTTGAAGAATTTGCTTTTCAAATTTTTCAAACTTGTATTTTGAAGAATTTCAAAGCTGGAAATAAATAAATTTTAGACTGCAATCTTGCGAAACATAAATTCATGAAAGTTTGCAATTGGATAATGCAAATTTGAACATGGAAACAAATGAAATTTGTCAAGAAATTATCGATCGATACAACGATAGTTTTGGTCTAATATTGAACGAAAACCA
>SNRZ01000419.1:0-21925 GCA_008729115.1 Dirofilaria repens | reverse complement strand
TTGTTTTTTTTTTCTTTCGAAACTTTTATAAATTAAAATTTGATTGGCCATAAAACATATGTAATATTTCAAATATATTAATTCAATTTTGAAATTGTTATCAAATTGAAATTTCTTTTTTTTTTTTTTTAGAGAAAATTTACATATATTTTTTTTATTTGAAATATGTGCAACAGATGTAGAATTTTCTGCAATTGAAAAATAACATTTTCTACAGTCTGATCGATCGATGAATCTTCTTATCCGGCTATTTCTCCTGATCTTTATAAGCAATATATTTTCTTATTTCCATCTGGCATATATGTATATATTCTAAATCGTCGCCAATATCGCTATAGCATCAGCGACGCCTGTCGCCATCAGTAGTCTATTTCTATTATAATTAATGATATACTGTAGTAATATATGAATGTGGTATGCCTTCACCGAATCATATTAATCATTAAAATGTATGTATGCATATACATACACACATACATACATGCATATATATATATATACACACACACACACACACATACATACATGCAAATAATTTAAGCTTAATTATTTATGCAAATTTATTTCAAACTCGATAAAATATATATTTATTTAATGGTATTGTAAATACTAAATTTATATATTTATATGATAAGAAAAGTTCGATTAATTAATTAAAATATTTGATTAATTGATTGATTGATCATATAGTTTCAAGTATATAGAAATTATTTTAATGGTTTCATTTTGCATTATATAACGAAATTTTCAAATTGCTAATATTTATCATGCTACTGTTAAACTAAAAAATGATGTTATGATAATATTATCAACTTCATCAATCATAAAACACAAAAAAAAGTGATGCGTTGAAGATAATAATTCTTTTCATAAAATTAACTTAATTAATTTCTTCATTAAATATTTAGTAAAAAAAAAGGAAGTTATTGTCGATATAACAAATATTACTTCGAATACTTATATTAGAAAAAAATATTAAAATAGCAAATTTTTAGTTTGATCTGATTTTTGATATTTGATCAATTGATTAAATTGAACTAAAAATATATTCCCTTTAATTATCATAATAATTAAGTATGAAAAGGATGAAATTATGCAAATTTATACCTAAATTAATTCTACCTGGATTAATTCTCTCAGCACATATCTTAGCTGTTACTCACCAGTTATATCATTAGATGATAAAGTTTTATCTTTCGGCGAATTAAAAAAAAAAATCTAACATTTAGAGTTAAAAAAAAAGCTTCAATTATCAAATGGCTAATTGAAGAATGTTATAATTTGCCAGGCACTGAAATAAATTTAATTTAATCATTTTTTTAAATCAAATTTTTCTCTTTTTTTTGCTTAACTTAACATATGACATTTATCGAAGGCTGGAAAAAATGAACTTATCATAACTTATCATGATTTATGAAGCATACAAAAAACAGGACATTTATCATTCATTTATTGTCGGTTTGTTTTATTGTTATTACTTTGTTTGATAATATAAATTTAATTTCTCGAATAAATCTTTGGTCCTTTAATTTACTAATTAATAGTTTTATTGATACATTAATTGTAATTAAGAAACAAAAAATACGATCAATCATTTATAGTGAAGATGAAATTTTACTTACCAAAAAAGATGTTTTTAATTTATTAAAAAACATAATTAAGATTATAATATCATTATTATAAATAGTCATCATAACTAATGCTAGGAAAATACAATACTTGTTTATTAAAATACTAATTTAAAGTTTTATTACTTTTGATTGTTTACTTTTCCATTGAATTGTTTACTTTTATCCATCATCCAGATTTTCATAATGTTTTAAAACTTGCAGTTATTTCATACTGTAGCAGAGAAATAAAATTTATTCTTTCAAAATGTGATAGTTTTATTAATTAATATTAAATTAAATATTACTAATCTGTTAAATTACTGTTCGAAATGAAAAAGGAATTTTCAAAAACAAATTTTTTTTTTATAAAAATATTTTGTTTTTCTCGATTTTTACAACATTTAAATTTATTAACAATTGTAGGAAAACAAATTCCAATTATATTGTAATTTTCGATAAGATCGGGAAGAAAACGAAGAATGGATAAAAAAAATTTTTTTTTCTTAAATTGATAATATAATTGATTTTAATTCAAAAACTTGAATACTTGAAAATGAATTAAATTTTACAAATAAATTGAATAAATTTACATATATCTTGCATATCAGTAGAATAGGATTGAAATCAATTCAATATTTGATAATATGAAAATATTTTTTTTTAAACAATTTTAATTTAATGCTATAAGTGTTTTTTAAAAAAATAATTTCAAATTTTAGTATAAATTTAAACAAATGCAAATGTCATTGTTTAATTGATCGAAATGGTACTGATAACTTAGAAAACAATTCTAAATTATCAGTCACATTACTGCATATAGGGAATGATTAAAGAGCAACAAAAAAATAAAATGACAATTTACTAAATTGAATTCAAATGATCGTATACCTTGAAAAGAGAACTAAAGAGATATAATCATTAATTATGGAATAGGATAGGATAGGATAATATGCTTTAGGAGAAAAGGAAATATTCATTTATATGGTAGGAAAATAATGATAATGAAAATGTTAAAGGAATGAATGATTACTTTTAACATACACAATCATTTATTATTTATCAGTATAAATAAGCATGACATTCAATTTTAAGGTATATTTCCTTTAACAAATAAGCTAATAGCTTTTTTTTTTTGTTAGAAAATATTCATAGAATGTTATTAGAAAAAGCATTATATCATTAGTTATATATAGATAAATAATGATGAAATATCAACGAATAGAAGCTAGTCTTTTGTGAATATGTGATAAGATATATTTGCATTAGATTAAAATTTATTTATCAGTATATAAGATGATAAATTTTAGACGAATAAAATTAGTCTTTTGTGAATATGTGATAAGATATATCTACATTAGATTAAAATTTATTTATCAATATATAAGATGATAAATTTTAGAGGAATAGAATTAATCTTTTATAAATATGTGATAAAAATACATCTGTCATAAGTCGAAGTTTTCTCTATTATATAAATAAAAGAATAGAAAATTGGAATAAAAAAAAATGAAAATTTTATCAAAAAAAAAATATTAATATCAAAAAATGATTATAACATTATCATATCAGGTCTTCAAAAGAAAGAAAAAAAAAAAAAAAGAAACAGTTCATTTAGTAACATTTTAAAAAATTATCAATAATCAACATTTTTCATAAAAGTGGTTTACCTTTGTCTATGAAAAGATCAATTTATCATATAGCTCTCGAAACGAACTTTTAAAAGAAAAATAAAACAAAAAAAAAAAAAAGAAAGGAGAAAAAAAGAAAGGAACAGAAGTTGAGGTATTGCTGTCGGAATGATCTGAGAAAATTTTACTGAACATGAAAAATGACGGTTTATCAGCTATAACAGAGGAAAATGCAGAAAATAATTTTTCATAAAAATTTGAACAAGACAAACGAAAAAAGACGAATGACAAGGAAAAAAATTGAGCGGAGTTGCAGCCGGAGCGTAATTATCTGTGAACGTCACCGCCATACTACCGTATACCAAAAAATGCCATGTAAAAATTAAACATTTCCTGCATTTTTTTTTTTTCGTTTTTTTCGTTTTTTTTTGTTTAAAAAACACTATATACTTACTATTTATTTGGTTGATTAGGTAAGTACACGGATTTCAAATCAGATATTAGATGGATCAGAATAAACTGATTATAAGAGTTGTTAAAATTTATCTATCAGTTAAGTTAGATTTCTGATAGTTTGACATAAATTGAAATGAATTTTATCAGTTAAGTTAGATTTCTGATAATTTGACATGAATTTTATCAGTTAAGTTGCAAAAAGTCCATCTTGCTAAGTTGCTTCGAAATGTTTCATATAAAAATAATATTTGAGATAATTCTCATATGACCACTCTCGAACCGAGATGTATTTCGTAGAAGTAGCTCCACGAATAAATCGCAGAAATAATTTACATAAAGATAATGATTCAGTAATATTTATCTAAAATTGATTTCAAACAAATCAATAAAGCTTGATTGATCCTAAAAATAGATTAAATTTCGAGACTGAGGATTAATGGTTCAAATTTTTTCAATTCATTTCCTTATCAATTATATTTCATTGAAAAAATGTGATATTTTTGAATAGATTTGCTAAAAATTAATGACAAAAAAAATAAATGCAAAGAAAAACTTTCAAAGGTTAACAAAATTACATCAGTTTTTATACCATAAATGATAAGAAATGATTGTAGCAAATACGATAAATCAAAAATTGTTATCTAACATTTATCATCAATACTCATTATATATCATTTTATATTTCATTCTCTTTATTCTCAATTAATTTATATCAAAATTTGTATGTTTATGTCATTCGTCTGTCATTATTTATTGATTAATCAAATTTTCTCGACTAATTTCTTCTGTTTACAATAACTCAATTTGGAATTTGTTAAAAATGTCATAATTAAAGTATTTATTTTTTCTCGAAACAATTTATCATTTGCTATAAAGAAAAATGGAGTAAAAGAAGAAAAATCCCTTATTGTAAAAAAATGACTCATAAAAGTTTTAAAATAAAATTTGCATCCATCAAATGTGCATGAATTATTTCTCGAAGTTTTTTTTTTTTAATATATAAATGATCACTGTACATATATTTCTATTTATCATCAGTAGATTTTACATTTCTAATTATCATCAGTAGATCTTACATTTCCAATTATCATCAATAGATCTTACATTTCTAATTATCATCAGTAGATCTTATCCTATTTTAATCAACTTTTGGTCATTTTATAAAATTGCTTGAAAAAAGAGAGGATGAAAAAGATCTACAACACAGCTATTTCATTAACCATCTATCAATGGTTTTATCATTTTTCAAGAATAATTCATTATTTAAAAAAAAAAAAAAACAAAGTGATAAAAATTTGCATAATAAATAATCTCAAATGATATGAATAAACAATATGTTTATTATTTATCAATAATCTCAGATAAAGTTTTAAAAAAAAAAAAAAGAATGAAATAATATGAAAACAATATTTAAAAAAACAAAAAATTCTTCAAAAAAAAAAAAAACTTTCCCAAGTGACCATTAACTGCTTTTTATCATAAAACTCTCTGCCAATTATCGTATTTGATAAAAGATTGATAATAGTTTATAAATGTGATAGGTTAAATATCATAAGTTGCTTATTCAATATCAATATATATATCATGATGTATCGGAATATGAACAAATCGGCTAGTTTAATTTATTATTTTATTAAAACATTTAGAAAAAAGAAAACTAATAATAGAATAATCAAGAATTTGATTTGCATGTATTATATTAATAATGAATGTTAGAAATGGATTGGAAAGTAATGATTTTGCCATTTTTAATTATAAATTCATTTCAGATTAAATCTATTTCAAATTTATTAAGTTTCAAATTTAAATTTCGGATATTTTATTTAAAGAAAGAAACCAATTATTGTAGATGTAAAATTATCTAAGAACTTAATTATATTATAATTTAAATGAAATTAATTAATAAATTATTCTCAAAATAATAGCATCTTGTTTTAATCATTTCAATTACGATTATTTGATACGAACTAATCGATAAAATTTGATAAATTTATTACCGTACATATTAATTTAGAAATTATTCTGAGTAAATAATCGTTAAATAAGCGAAATGTTTTATATAACTACATAAGCTTCGTACAATATAATAATAAATTCACGCATACTGTAATCATTAAACTAATAATCTTATATTCCAATGAAATATTGTTGTAACATTGCTGTAATATACGATAGAGCAGCTAATCTACCTCTACCTCTTACTAATTTGACCTTTGCATTTCCCTCATTTTCCCATCTCTATAATCTATAGATTGTAATTTGAATTATGATAGATAGATATATCTTTTCAATAGTTAATTTGAAATTCTAAAATTAAACTGATAACAAACCGTTAGCCGAATGAACCCGTGTCATCCATGGATAAACGGCAACATTATTCTTTTCTTCCTCATCCTCATCTTTTTCACCATCTTTTCCATTCTTACTCCATTCTCCATTATTGTAACCACATGATGAACTCTGCAAATTAAATTAAATTAAAAAATTAATTTAAACTAAAAAAATTAATTTCATTTCCGCTAAAATTATAAAAGAAAAAATTTTAAAAAAATATATATTTTTTTTATTTCATTCGCAATATTAATTTTTTAAAATTAATATTACGAAAAACTTTTTCTGTTTGTTGATAATTTCAAATAAAATTTTAACTAAAAACTTAATATTTTAAAATGACAAATCACATTTGCAAACATCATATTAAATTAAATTATGCATCAAATATAATTTATTAAAATTTATCATATACTTTTTAACGAAATTCGAATAGAATTAATAAATGTTAAAAATTAAAAAATATCAAAGAAATTGTGATAATTTAAGGTTTTAAAAAAGAAATGAAGTGCAATTTTGATTAAAATTTCACAAATAAAATCAAATGGAATAATTAAAATTGTCATAATTTTAATCAATATTTGAGTAAATGAAATATATGTATTTTAGAAATGAGTGATAAGATTAGAAAATAAGCAAAGATATATGTATATGTATGAGGAAGAATTAGATTGAATGGTTGATGGTCGGTCCATCAAACGATAGATTTTTATCAAAATATTCTTCTCTCTCTGAGAGGGAAACCATCCATGGATGAATGATTTAGGAATGAAAAGACAAAGAGTCGTAAATTATTGATCGTTTTGTTAGTTGCAAAAAAAATTATTATCAAATCATTTTGAAATATTATATAAATTTTATTTTAAATTAAAATATACCACAAATAATAATTTGTGTTTAATTAATTAATTAATTTTATATAAATTTTAAAATAAACAAATAAAAGATATATTTAATCTTAGGTAAATGCAAAATTATACCTTTACCTATAATTGAAAATTAGAAATTACTAAAAAAAAAAAAAAAAAAATTGGACGAAGAAAAGATAGGAAGCAATATCACTTAAAGGCGCCATCATTATCATCATCATCATCATCATCATCATCATCATCATCATCATCATCATTTATCGATGTAATAAATCTGAATTAATTGGCTCAGTGTCTTTCATTTGATTTATTAAAACTCATTAACACTCGCAGCATTCATATTAAAATAAAACTAACGACTTTTCGCCTACTTTCAAAAATGTTGCCATTTTTTTTTGATAAATTTTCACTTCCTAACAATGATAGCCTGAAAAATTTTTTATCTCTGTAGCATATTTAATTAAGGAAACTGTAATCTTAGCTATAACATGGCATATTTCATTAAGGAAACTGTAATCCTAGCTATGGCATGGCATATTTCATTAAAGAGACTGTAATCTTAGCTATAAAACGACACATTTCTCCAAGGAAACTGTAATCTTAGCTATAACATTTCATTAAGTGAACTGTAACCTTAGCTATAGCATGGCATATCCATCAAGGAAACTGTAATCTTAGCTATAACATAGCATATTTAATCAAGGAAACTGTAATCTGAGCTATAAAACGGCACATTTCACCAAGGAAATTGTAATCTTGACTTTAACATTTCATTAAGTGAACTGTAACCTTAGCTATAGCATGGCACATCCATCAAGGAAACTGTGATCTTAACTATAACATGGCATATTTAATCAAGGAAACTGTAATCTTAGCTGTAGCATGGCACATCCATGAAGAATCTTAGCTATGAAGCATAGTTTATTAATGAGACTATAATCTTAAGACTACAACATAGCACATTAATTAGGGAAATTGTAACAATTAATTACGACATAGCGTAGTTCATCAGGAAACTGTAATCTTAGCTATAAAACTTTCGTAAAGTTCAAAAACATTAATGCTTTTCAGTAAATTATATCTTTAGAATGTTGGCAACATTTTTGCGCTAACCCTTTTCAGTAAATCAAATCTTTCGTAAAGTTCAAAAGCGTTGATGCTTTTCAGTAAATTATATCTTTAGAATGTTGGCAACATTTTGCGCCAACCCTTTTCAGTAAATCAAATCTTTCGGAAAGTTCAAAAGCGCTAAACGTTTTTCAGTAAATCATATCATTAGAATGTTGGCAATATTTTTGCGCTAATTCTTTCTCGTAAATCAAATATGTTGAAGGTTCAAAAATGCTCTATCTAAATTAATTCTACCTATCGAGATTAACAGTTTTATTAAAAAATAAAATAAAATTATTCTTCTGCGAACAATTACTGTTTTTACTTTTTTTCCATCTATGCTACAACACATAATCATTATTTTTCTTATTTCAAAAATTTGGCTTAATTTCCGGAAGTTGAAGATATTGATAAAATGAAATTTAAATTAGCCAGCTGCTTTCTTCTTCTAATCATCTAGACAAAATCTACAGTATCCATCAGATTGCTTGCTACGGTAAAATCAAAACGTTTTTTTATACTTACGAGATATAGCTATTACATTATAATATTATCAACTACTGTTTAATATGTTCAAAATCCTACTGTGTAATCTCAGATTTTATGCAAATTTTCTTAACAATACGCATAATATATCATAAAGAAAGTTTATATAAGATCATGAATATCTAAAAATTAAATAAATCTTGAGATAATTTCATGATAATTTTATGATAAATTAAAAAATAGCACTTTTTATTCGATCATTTTTTCCTAGTAGATTTGAGAATTTTAGGAGTTCCAGGGGTGTATTTTATTGCTACATTTATTTCAGGTTGATAATTGTGCTATCAATAAACTATTCATTATTAAAAAATAATAATTCATTTTAAAGATATTACTGTAAAAAGATAACATGAACTAACATTTAATTTCCATAAAGACCGTAAAGCTAAACTAATTTCAGTGCACTTTTGCAATCTTTGATAATATCTAGAAAAATATGACATCTGACCTGAATATGCAAAAAACTTATGCTGTATTTTAATTTTACAAAAATCCATCATTTAAATCAATCAAATTGATTTTATCATTGAAATTATTCGCCTCAATTAATAGAATTGAACGTGTTGAACGAAAAATCCAATGATTTGCATAAACTGAAATAGTCTGATTATCTTAATCTGATATCAGAATTACAATATTTCATACCATGCTAATCATATTCTTCCAAAATTTGATATTAAGCTCGAATTAAATTTGAAAGAAATATTCTTTCAGTTTTGAAGAAGAAAAAATTATTTTTTTTTTTTCAATCTTTAAACTAATAAAAGATTAGGAATAAAATTTAACCTATCATTTTTCAGATTCTTTTTCGAATATCCTACGATTATGAAGCATTTATGATGAAAAATTCGAATACTTCATATCAGTATGAATGTTAAAGATTGTGAGTTCATAAGGAAAATGCTAGAAGTACTAAGATTGGAAAAACTGAAAAAGTTATTTTATAACAATTTCATCATTCTGAAATAGTTATCTAGATGTGAAGAAATGGCTAGAACCTTGACCTGACCTATAACAAAGATTAATTAAAATGAGTCATCTAAATTCGGGAATGATGCAATAGAGTAAATTATAAAATAATAAAACTTTGATTTTTTCCTAAACTTTGTAGTCTGTAGAACTTTTATAAAATATAATATCGATAATCATACTTTTCACTTACATATCATATTATATTATAAAAAGTGATCATTGATAAAAGATATCAGAATGCAATTATGATCAGTTATTACTACAAATCATTCCAAATATTACTAAAATGATAATTATGCTTTTATTTACGATGCTTCTAGTATTATCACTTCTCACACATTAATAAATCCACAATCCTTTATGTTATCCTTGCGCATTATCATTTTCTTATAACTGATAATATTTCGATAAAACCTTTCAATGTAAATTGCATAAAATATCAATTTTTATTTACTTTTTTTTTCAAAAAATATTTTTAATAAATAATTTGATGAAATTCTATTAATCACTTTGATAATTACAACTTCCAAAATTGTTTCTATTAATTTAAATTATCTTATCATTTCTGCCTATCTCGCATAACTAAAAATCATTTTATCAATTAAAGATTAAAAGTTAAAATTTTTAATAAAAAGTATAAAATGTGCTGCTCACCGGACCATGTTGACTGGAATCAGGAGTACTGTATTGTGCATTTGTATAGTATGATGGACCGGATTGTGGTGCAGATGGTGTTGCAGAATTATTATTCGTTGTAAGTCTTGGATTTGATTGTTGCTGATGTTGTTGTTGCTGATGTTGTTGTTGTTGTTGCTGATCATAGTAATAATTTGAGATCTCTGGTGCAAATTGTTCTGCTGATGTCATATTTTCAGATATAAAATAATCATTCACCGTATCAGCTTATCGTTTCAATCATAAAATAATCAACTCAGTGAATTTCGTTTTTCTCTTTCTTTCTCTCTTTTAACAACCAAAAAGACAAAACAACAAATAAGTAGCAAATTTCAAATAGAATAAAATTGCACTTATTTCACGTTTTAGTTACGTGAAATAATAAGAATTAGATAACGTAGCATTGCAGCGTTACGTTATTGTTAGTATTGAAATCATATAATATCGAATTATTTTGCAATCTTAGCGATTACGATACGATACGATAATTTTATACGATACGATAATATTTCCTACTATATCAAATTTTTTCTTCTTCCTCTTTTCGTTTACAGAAATAATCAATCTGAAATATAATTTCGTATAAATTTATTCATTCCTAGAAATCTCATATCATATTCCCGCGACATACCAATATTGCCATCTATCTGTTCTGGTATTTTAACAAACAAAATGATTTTTTCCGAATTATTAAAAGAAATTTGAGAAAAATTGATAGCAAAGAATCAACGATGAAAAAAGAAAATTGATGTGAAATAGAGAGAGGAAAAGGATCAGATGGAAAAGAATAGCATGAAAGAGAGTTAGTCTTCTGAAAGGATGTGTTGCCTATACTCCTTTCCACGCCTTCAACGAATGGACGATCAGTGAAGGCGTGGCATCAGATGGAATCCTTCTAACGTATCAGACGACCATACAACATGACAATATATCAAAATATACAGTCTAATAGAATGATGATATATAGAGTTGATGGAATTATGATTTTGATTATAATCATAATAATAATCGATGATAATGATAGTGATAATCGATAATGATTATTGACATTGATAAATGAACATAAATTTAAAATAATCTTTGCCCTATAATAAATGATAGTTTATTAAAAGTATAAATAATATGATAAAATAATTATCTTAAATAAAATATACATATTTCAAGACAATTTTTAATTTCATATTTTAATAATTAACAAATAATTGCAATTTTCTATTTTTGTTTTCATCAAAGTTTTCATTCTGAGACATTTTTTGATATTAGCATTGTAAAATTCATACATTTCGAATTCTATCTTAACAATAACCTATTTATTTGTTTATTCATTTTACTTCATTTATATTCATTCAATCGATCATTCGATCATTCATTCATTCATTCATTCATTCATTCATTCATTTGATCATTTATTCATTCACTCATTCGATCATTTAAATATTTTCCCTTTTCAATGAATTTCCAAATTTTCGTATTTTTTATATGATAAAACATCAGAAATCATCCATTTTTTTTTTAACTCTTACTTTGTTTTTAATATCAGTATATATATACATATATTTATTTATATATAAATAAATATGAAGGGAAGGAGAGTGGCAGAGAGGGAAACGACAGAGAGAGGGAGAGAAGAGAGAGAGAGAGGGAGAGAAGAGAGAGAGAGAGAGAGAGGGATGAAGTCAATAGCACATGTTAGAGTTAATATATCGACATAATGACTTAAGGTTGGATTCATTTACAGAATGAATGAATGCTATTGCAACATTGTTGTAACTATTCCACACTGCAATAGTTAGTTGTCAATCAATCGGTTAGTCGATTAGAACGATTGAATGAATGAATGAATGAATGAATGAATGAATGAATGAATGAGTGAGTGAGTTAGTGAATCAGCTAATCAGTCACCTTCGTTGTTGTTTTTTGTCTTTTTTTTTTATCATAAAATAGCGAAGTGTTATCAGTGTATGGTGATAGGATGACGATGATTACTTTTGATCGCTCTTCTCAATAATCATTTGAAGGATAGTAGTGATTGATTTAGTAGACATAATTAAACGAATCAAATTATTCGCTTAGTTTCATTTGGCTAATTTCAAGATAGAAGGAGATTTGATGATGAAAGTACAGTTGAGAAGAAGCGTAAAGTTTTGTAAGTGAAATTAGGGTGTTGGCGTTTTGGAGCATCGAAAAGTGGAAATTGCGATGGATGGATGGATGGATGGATGGATGGATGGGTAGAAAGATGGAAGGATGGAAGAAAGGGCTCTTCTCTCTCTCTCTCCCTCTCAGTCATCTGTCAGAAATTGTCGGCATCCCTCTGATGGCGGCCACTTCAAAAACCAATGAATCGGCTAAAACCCCGACTACTGCCACATTCGAACATTTCCTTCTTCTCTCCTCTCGTTGATGAACTGATACGTTTCACTTCCACTCCTTCCATTTTTTCATCCTTCCATTCCTTCCGTCCTTCTAATTCCTTCTATTCGTATAGTCCTTCTATTCTTTCCTTCCTTCCATTATTGAATCTTTCCGTTCTCGCATCCTTTCATTCCTTCTATATCCTTCCATTCCTTCTAGTCCTTCCATCCTTTTATTCTTCTGTCCTTCCGTCCTTCCGTCCTTCCGCCCTTTCATCTTCCTAGCCTTCCATCCATCCAGCCATCCATTCCATCCTTCCATTCCAATCTTTCCTATTTCTTCCATTCTTCCATTCCTTTATATCCTTTTACCCCTCCGTCTTCCCGTCCTTCCGTCCTTCCGTCCTTCCGCCCTTCCATCCTTATATTCTTCATTTCTTCTTCTTTCTCATTCCTTTTCTTCCCTTCTCACTAACTTCACTCATATTCATCTAAAAATTTCCATCAATTAAAAAAGCGCCACATTCAAAAAGCAACTAATTCCATTCATTTATCCTATTCTATCCTTTTTTCTCCTACCTCAATATTCTCGATTCCCGCATGATACACGTACTACACATAATTCATCCATCTACTCACATACAGATAGATAGACAACACACACACACACACATACACATACACATACACATACACATACACACCTGCACCCACATACATACACTTAAAAGGACTCATTTTTTTTTTTTTGATCAAAAATTCTCTCAAAAAAATAGAATATGAAAAGAGTAGAAAAACGACAACATATATTTGTATGTATATATATATATATATATTTAGCACAAACCCAAAAACGCGAAATCATCAATCAATTTCTCTCCTTTTTTTTGTTTTTTTTTTTATCTTTCTTATTGAATTCATTTCAAATAGTTTAATTTTTTTAGCATTAGAAGAATATTGAATAATGTTTAAGTGATAATAAAATAATTAAAAATATTTGCATATTAATTTCTTTTTTTTTAATATGCACGAAATATTTTAAATTGCACGAAGTTTTTTTTTAAAAATTACGTGAAAAATGTGATAAAATAAAATATTAATTTCTTTTTTTTTTAATACGCACGAAATATTTTAAATTGCACGAAGTTTTTTTTTTAAAAATTACGTGAAAAATATGATAAAATAAAATTGGTTGAATTCTTCTTTTTTTTTTTCATCTTTCTCTTTCTCTTTCTCTTCCTCTCTTTCTCTCTCTCTGTCTCTCTTAGTACTTGAAAAATAATGAGAAAAAAAATGAAATTTAAATTTAACATAACATATCAACCAAAAATGTAATAGAATCTAACGTATTAAGCAAAGCAGATTCTTTTAAAACTTATTGAAACAAATGGAAAAATAAACAAACCAAAACTTTTCTTAACATTTTTATCACCAATAAGCATATCAGCAGTAATAGTGATATAGAATCTATACATTAGATCATCTTTTTTTTTTTTTCCTTCAACACTTTCTCTGTTCACTAGAAATCTTGCAGTAATCACTTACCGTAATACTTCAAAAAAATTATTCTTCTAAAATTTGTAAATTATTTTTGGCACAAATATTATTCATAAAAGATAAATATTTGCTTTATAGGAGAGAAAGAAAGAGAGAGAGAGAAAAAAGGAAAAATCTTCAAGTCTAATACATTTCATATCTTTTTTTTCCCTAGTATTTTAAATTGTATCTGACAAAAATTAATGATTATCGATCAAATCAATCGATAATAATATGATTGCGAATGAATTCAAATGATTAAAAAGAATGCAAAAAAGAATTGACAATATGATAAGTATTACGAGAAATGATAAGTAACATGGAAATAGTATTAATTGAGAAATTAAGCTAACGATTGTTCAATTTAAATGATTAGCAAATAAGCATTTAAAAGATCAAAATTCATATTTTAATATAAAATATAATTTAAAAATATATTAACAAGTAATTGCATAAAAATATAAATAAATAAAATGATAATGAATATGATACGTTATCATTAATAATGACCTATGATATGGCTATCATTAGTTCATATCATTCAATTATATTTTCTATAAGAGTGAATTAAAATTTGCAAAATTGCAAAAATTCGAGAAAATACGAAATCGGAATTTAATAAAAGCTTCAAGGATTATTTGATCGATTTCATTTAGCATGATATGCATATTTTGACAAATATTTAAAATTAGCTATTATCATCATAAATCATTTTTCAAAGGTTTTATTGTTAATGACCTATGACATGTTATCATTAAAAAAGAGATAGCATATTAAATAATCAAGTAGCGATTTTTTTTTTTTGCTATCTGTTGATTAATTCATTGAAGGAAAAAAATTCATGCTATGAAAAAAAAAAAGTTTCAAGATGAAGAAATTGAAATAAAATTAGCCATGAGAGAGAATTCATCTGGGAATGAAAGTTTCGATAAGATGAGAAGAAAAAAAAAGAAGTCTCCAGACATCAAAATATAGTCGATCCGATCAAAGCAAATCTGTAAATTTCTAAAATGATGAAATAAAATAAAAAAGAAAAGTTAGAAGTAAAATTTTCAAAATTCTGACTTCAACCAAAAACTCATTATAACTTGTTTACAGCCATCTCAACGATCAAATTCGAGAAATTCTCGATGCTTTTAACAATTTAGCTATGAAAATAATAAAGTTAAAATTTAACATTTTTTTATCAAAAAAAAAAAAAAAATCAATATCCAAATTAATAAACCAATAGATAGATATATATACATATATAAAAATGAAAATGAAAATAATTAGGAGGAAATTTTCCAATCAAATAGTTTCTGCTTTTCTGTTCAATGATAAATACTAGAAGGTCAAAGGTTATATTTTTACTATCCCTAGCTGTTACAATTTTTGTTTGGCAATATTTGGATATTATCAAAAATGGCAACATTGGTTAGTTAGATAGCGTCGAATTGATTTATTCACATCATTAACAAAAATAAATGATCGTCGAATGTCGGATGATTGTCTTACCCCACCTTGTTAATGTGTCCAATAAATTAGATCGTTTCTTTCTCCTTAAATTCATATCTCAACTTTACCTCTTCTAACAATCTCTTTTTTTTTTTCCCCTTTTTGACCTCATATATTTATTCAACTAAGCAAGTGAGCTAATCTGTTATCAGAAATTCTCGAATTTATCAATGCTCAAATAAACCATTATCATTTATCAATGATCCTAATCTATTATCAGAAATTCTCGAATTTATGCTATGCGGAATTTATCAATGCTCAAATAAACAAACCATTATCAAAATATATCATGGATCGAATAAGATCAAATATAACAAATAATTTGTTATCAAATGTAAAAAAAAAAAAGGAAACAAAATTTGTTATCAACTTTAAGCAATTCATACAAAATAAAAAAAAAAAAAATTATTTAAAAATTCATTAATGGTTCGATTCAACAAGGATGCAATTTTTTTCTTTTTTTTTTTTTACTTTCATCTTAAATTTCAATCATTCAGACGTCGTCCTATCAGTTCCTTTTTTGGCAATTCTATAGTTTCTTTTTCCTCGCTCTTTTTTTTTTTGATTTTAATTTTGATTTTTTTTTTTTTTTTTTTTTGTCTTTTTGGAAAACCAGTTTTCCTTCAGATTGCTGTTAATCTTAGTTTTTTTGATGGTATTTGCCGAATTAGGCGGAAATTTTCAAAAAATCGCTATCAACAAAAAAAAAAAAAAAACGAATGATGTTGATGTTTATTTCTGTTATCACTGTATCATTTGTTGATGTTTATTTCTGTTATCACTGTATCATTTGTTGATATTTATTTCTGTTATCACTGTATTTCGTCATCTCGTTCAATTTATCTATCAATCGATATTTGATCAAAATATTCAACAATATTATTCGTCAATTATGCTCATTATATTCAATAAAGTTTCTTGGCCAAAAAAAAGAAAATTGATAATTTTTTAAGTAGTAATAATTTGAATTTCAATCACTTGTATTTGCTGCTACATAAATATCATTGATAAGTGCTACTACTATTGCTACTACTGCTACTGTTATTAGCCTTATCATTATTGAATTATCATTCTTAAAATTGCTTCATAAAATCAAATCAATGGTACAATATTTTTGAAAAAATATATTACTCGACGAAAAATGAAAATAATATTTTTTGACTGTAAGCAATAAATAAGTAATTTGTAAAAAAATATAATTGATCGATATGCAAAATGCTCTGCTATATCGAAGTATACCATTGATAAGTAATCAAATTCAATCTAATCTATTATCAAAATTTTAATCATATTGGCAATTTTACATGATATATTAGAAAAATCATTTCTTCATCGTATTAGTTGACTATTTCGAGTCCCTTATTTTTTTTCATCATTTATCTAATTCACCTTATCAATACAATGATCTAAATTGTACTTATCATTCCATTATCTATGAATGATAAATGATATGAATTGGATTATTTATGGATCAAAAAAAATAACGTATTTTTTATTACGCTCAAAAATGTTCCTTTTTCAGGAAAATTTCTTTCGTTAAATATCAATAAATTACAGTTAGAACTTTTAAATTTAAGAGATTTAAAAAACTTCTTCCTATTTATTAAATTTTTCTTACCGAAAGAATAAAAGTAAAGAATTACTTGATAATTACTACTGAGCAGAAGATACTGTAAGGTCATTTGAATTGGATAAATTATCTAAGGTCATTTGAAATAGGTAAACTATTTACGGATCATCCTGATCTTTACCTATTCTTACTGAATATACTTATTTTCTCTCTCAACAAACAATCACCTAGCATATAATTAGAAAAAATCACCGGATCGATTTCAAATCATAGATTGCCTAACAATAATTCCAACAAAATAATTTCGTTGCTAATATCAATAAAAAGCTGAATCTCGAAGATAACTTTTGCTTGATGATTATGCTAATTCTATATAACATTATTATAAATTTGCTCTTTCTAAATAGTACTGATCAATTGATAGCGACTGATAATCTAAATAAGTTTACATTATCACAATAATATCAAAAATAAATGAATAATGATTATGAATGAATAGTAGTAGTAATCCAAATCATTTCATAACTATTATCAAACATTGATTAGAACAAATTTTAAGTCTAATTGAATTTACACGCGTAAATAAAGAATAAAAGAATTAAAATAATTACTTTTATAAATTATCAACTATGCAACGTTTGAATAAGATAACAAATTCAAAGGTAATTTAATTCACATAAAAAACTTATATATATTTTTAACACTTATAGCAACAAGAATATTCTTTTAACGAAATATCTTGATCAGTAAATGATCTTATCAATAAATGATCTTATCAATATCATTAAAAAATGATATGATTCAGAATATATGTGATAAGACTAATTTTAGATTTGTTTTACAAGTTAAGCAAATAAAGATTGAAAATTTTAGACATACATAAATTCCGTAATATATAAATATGATATTTTATTCAAAGCTATTTAATTCTCTAAAAAAATCATAATTTTTTTTCTTTTCATAAATTTCGCATTTAATACAGAACCGATTATTATTTAATAGTTTCGATTAAAAAGTTATTTCACAGTGAATTAGATTCTCGTTTAAGGAATAAGAAAAAAGTCTCGAGAAACAATGTAATAGATAAATATACAGTATCAGTATTTCGAAAAAATATCTTATATTTTAAAATAATTTTTTAATTTATAAATAGCAAATGATTGTCTAACTAAAATTGTCGAGAAATTTTATTTTTTGTTATGAGTGATTATTTTTTCAAGAATAAGATATATCTTTATTATCAAATGGATAAGACACTAGTAAAAGTTTTAAAATTTACTATCTTCAAGCTACCATCTGATTACCTTAATTATTGGAAAATAATTAGAACTAATCAAAATTTTAATGAAACTAATCAGAATAAACAAATATTAATAAGTTCAATTTCAAATTGAAATATTGATGTTAACCTATTTAATTTCAATTTGAAACTTTAAAAATAAGAAAAAAGACGAATAATGATAAAAATGAATCCAAAAAATTAAATACTTGTTGTCGAAATTCTTGATATAGATGATAAAAGATATGCATATCTTAATATTATCATCGGATCTAGAAATTTCAAAATAAATAATTTTCAATCAAAATTATCTGATTGACTTTCGTATTACTTTTTTTAGAAAAATCAAATCATATCTAACGATATCTTTTCGAATATCTTTTAAAAGTTTTGAAAATTTTAGATTTATTTAAGACAAATTTTAGATTTATTTAAGACATTTTTATTAATTCGGTAATTATTATTATAAGAAACCAATTAAGTCTTCTCCTTTCTCAAAACTTTAATAAATTTTTTCCCTAAACAAATTATCAGTTTAATCAATTTACTTATTACTTATATCACTTTACTTATTACTTATAGTAAACGATCAAAAAATTCAATTAGGTAAGATAAAAAAAAAAAGTTTATTAATTTGGCAATTATTATGATAAGAAACTTATTATTTATTATAAGAAATTCTTTCTCAAAAATTTTAATAAATTTTTTCTCTGAACAAATTATCAATTTAATAAGTAAATTACTTATATTAGTAAACGATCAGAAAACTCAATTAGATAAGATAAAAGTTGAAAATATTACAAGGAATTTCTAGAGTTGATAATAATCGCTGATATCATTCAATAAATTTATAATCATTAAACAATCTTGACACTAAGAATATGATGATAAAATAGATGATAAAGTAAATAGTTGGTTGTGGAGATTTACAACAGGTACATAGATCAGTCTAAAAATGTAAATAAACGATTCAGGTTGGAAATTCGTCGAGACATACTCATATATGAAACATGCAAATATCTTTTCGTATACATCAATAATAAATCATCACTAAGCGAAGAAATGGATAAGTCTTGATTACGGTAGAAGTTTCAATTCTTTTTTTTTTTTCTCGATGCGGTAGTGTGATGGTGTAAAATTTATGGCGGCAATCTGAAAAAGTAGGAAAGACCGCTTTTTTTCATTTCCAGATATTATTTCAATCAAGAAGGAAATTTTATCAAAAAATCAATTTCATTTATAGATAAGTAAATGTTATTAAATTAAAATACTTAATTAGAGTAAGAGAAGAAAAAATCATATCAAAATTTTGCTTATCATTTTTTTTTATTTTCTGATAAGCAACAACAACAACAACCAATGAAAGCTGAATTTAGCAGAATTCTATACGATGAATTGAAATATCAATTGATATATATTTTGATTAGAAATGAGAAGAAAGTAATTATTGAATTAAAAATACTTAATTAGAATAAGAGAAGAAAAAATCATATCAAAATTTTGCTTATCATTTTTTTTATTTTCTGATAAGCAACAACAACAACAATGAAAGCTGAATTTAGCAGAATTCTATACGATGAATTGAAATATCAATTGATATATATTTTGATTAGAAATGAGAAAAAAGAACTTTTTTTTTTTTAATTGTAACAAAAGAACAAAACAATATAAAGAATATAAATTAAAACTTTTCAAAGATTCAATGAGCAAATCTTTTTCCCATCATTATATCTTTATCATTTATCTAACTTTTATGATTATCAAATTCTTTTTTTTTCCATTTAAATTTTTATCATCTAATGCTTCTTCTATCTTCTCCTGATAATTTTTATCATCTAATGCTTCTTCTATCTTCTCCTGATAATTTTTATCATCTAATGCTTCTTCTATCTTCTTCTGATAATTGATAAAAATGAGGAAAGAAAAGAACAATTGATTTATTCAATTTAAAAATTAATTTTATAACTGATTTGAGAAGATGTATTTCGAAATATTTTCTCGAGAAAAATTCCCTTAATTTATTTATATACATATATATTGCATCTCGATTGGTTTTAGAGAATCTTAGATAAATCAAAATTCTCAAGTAAAAAGAAGATTTAAAGTGGAACAAAATGTAGGCAACAAATCAAATTGGTAGATAATGCTCGGTTGGTTCAACCAAAAATTCCCAATTGGAAATATTAATTCAATGCGAAGTAAATGTGGGCGTTTTGTTCGATCTGAGCCGTAAATCAAGTCCCGTGGCCCGAGATTGTCTTCGTTGGGATGCGGCCCCATATTGTTTCCTGTATGTCCGTATGTTATAATCGTAAATCTTCGAAAGTGTGCTTCCAATGCTGAATCAACGATATATTCTTTTTCGAACATCAAGAACTATTGCCCCTCATTTCTCACTTTGTTTATTTATATTACATCAATAAAATTATCACCATTATTATCATTATTATTGTCATTATAATCATTATCATTATTACCATAATCATTATCATCGTTTGCAGCAAACATTTCAAATAATCAATTATAAACTTTTAATGATTTGCTATTTCAAATTTTAATACATATTGAATTGTCCATAGCACAAAAATGCTTTTAAGGTTATCTTTCCCAAATTTTAAGATTATTTTGACATTCATTTATCATTATGTGATTTCTGATTATATGATATTGCAATTTATGCAAATATCTTTGATATAAAATTATTTTACATCTTCATATGTAATGATATTAATTATCGAATTTTGATATATTGCTATCGATCAAAAACAAATTTTTCATTTTATTCTTTTTTTTTTTCAAATTATTTTATCTTATGATCTGAATGCTATCTTATTATTATCAGATATATGTATTCTGTTATCATTTCGAATAGAATTATCATTCTCTATGTAAACTTCAATTGATTAACTATTTTATGTCTTTTTTTTTCTTCATAATTAAACTAAAAATTTCTTTTCTTATATTTAAAAAGAAAAAGAAAATTTTTATTGGCTTTTTTTTTTTTTTATATATTTTTCATTTTGATGAATTGAAAAATTTTCATTTTTCATTTTTAGATTTGAACATTTTCTGTTACAACTTTACATCCAAGTGATCGCTTTTGATTTTTGCAATTAAATTAAATTTTAAATGACAAGCTTGAAAAGTTTGAAAATGGTTAATAATCCGGTTTGTATTAAACAGAAACATTCCTGTCTTTATCAGTTAACTATTTTTTTTTTCTTTTTTTGTTAAATTGATATCATACAAATTTGTTCGATAGTAATAATACGACAAAATATAAATGTTAGAAAACAAATATATTACTAATATTTTTGACATGCAAATATATGCCGTAAAATTAGAAGTCAAAAAGTTAAAAATTAATACAAATAAAAGTTGATTTAAATTAATAAATGCTTAATTTCAATTTCAATATTAAAGCAATAATACATTAAAAATTTTCATTGCATTCACATTTGTTTACCATTTTCAATAAGTTTTGAAATTTGT
>SNRZ01000418.1:0-21952 GCA_008729115.1 Dirofilaria repens | reverse complement strand
GAGATTGATCAAAATTACTAATGAAAGACATTGTTTGATAACAGAGATTGATCAAAATTACTGATGAAAAAGACATTGTTTGATAACAGAGATTGATCAAAATTACTGATGAAAACACATTGTTTGATAACAGAGATTGATCAAATTACTAATGAAAAGACATTGTTTGATAACAGAGATTGATCAAAATTACTTGATGAAAACACATTGTTTGATAACAGAGATTGATCAAAATTACTAATGAAAAGACATTGTTTGATAACAGAGATTGATCAAAATTACTAATGAAAAGACATTGTTTGATAACAGAGATTGATCAAAATTACTGATGAAAACACATTGTTTGATAACAGAGATTGATCAAAATTACTAATGAAAACATTGCATTGTTTGATAACAGAGATTGATCAAAATTAATGATGAAAAGACATTGTTTGATAACAGAGATTGATCAAAATTACTGATGAAAACATTGTTTGATAACAGAGATTGATCAAAATTACTAATGAAAAGACATTGTTTGATAACAGAGATTGATCAAAATTACTTGATGAAAAGACATTGTTTGATAACAGAGATTGATCAAAATTACTTGATGAAAAGCAAAAAAAAAAATTCAAAGCTAAACAATTAAATAAACATATATTTTATAAAAAATGAAAATTGCTTCGTAAAGATAACTGAAAATATTACAATTTATCAAATCATTTTATTTTATCATAATTATCAACGATTGTATTATTATCGTTTGATAAAAATGATCGATTTTTCATTGATTACTTTATTATTGTTATAAAATATTATGCAAAAAAAAAAATATGAATTTTTTCAAAATATGGGAAAACGATAAAAATTGAGATTATTTATAAATAAATAAACTGATAAAATTTCGATTTATCATATCGTTTCATATTATTATCATAATTATTCATAATTACAATATCACTTGATAAAATGAAGAGTGATCTTTTTGTTACTGATTATTTTACTACATTTATAATTCACAAAATAAAAAAATTACATTTTTTTTTTTTTTTTTGATATTTAGAAACAGATAAAATTCAAGATAAGATGATCGATCAAAATTTATACATTTTAATATTTAAACAACAATATCAAATAAGTAAAGCAAGTTTTCTTTGTTTTGATAAGATAAGAAATAGTTTTTTGGTTTTTTTATCAGCACTATCATAATCATTAAGAAAAATGAAAGAAATGAGAGAAAAAAAAGCGAAGAAATTAAGCGTTAAATTTTTGAAAATTCATTAAAATCTAAAATGAATGCATAATTACTTTCTCATATCGTAAAAATTTTTTCACAAATAAAATTTATGCATAAATGAAGAATCATAATTTTTCATTTTTTTTTTTGTTTCCACTTCATTTATTTTAGTTAGTTTGGATGGAAAAAGTAGAAAAAAATTTATTTCGAAAAAAAAAAGCGAAAGGTAAGAAAAAAGAAAATTAATAAAAAATCGATTAATTTTAACAAATAAATAATAATTGAAAAGAAATCGATTAATTTTAACAAATATATAATAATTGAAAAGAAATCGATTAATTTTAACAAATATATAATAATTGAAAAGAAATCGATTAATTTTAACAAATATATAATAATTGAAAAGAAATCGATTAATATTAATAATTGAAATGAAATCGATTAATTTTAATAATTGAAAAGAAATCGATTAATTTTAACAAATAAATAATAGTTGAGGAAAATCGATTAATATTAATAATTGAAATGAAATCGATTAATTTTAACAAATGAATAATTCGAATAAAATCGATTAATTTCGTGTAATTGAAAAAATCGATTAATTTTAACAAATAAATAATAATTGAGTAAAATCGATTAATTCTAATAATTGAAAAAGAAATCGATTAATTTTAATAATTGAAAAAATCGATTAATTTTAAAAATAAATAACAATTGAGACGAATAAATTAATTGCAAAAAATAAATAATAATTGAAAAGAAATCGATTAATTTAAAAATAAATAATAATTGAAGAAATTAATTAATTTAAAAAAATAAACGAACGAAAAAAAAGTTTAAAAAATCGAAAAAAAATTGAACATTTTCTAAATTTGTTATTAATTTGAAAAAATAAAAGAAAAAAACTTAAATTTCATAATAATTTTTCTTTCAAAAAAAAAAAAAAAAAAAAAAAATTAAAACTTTTGTTTTTGGCTTTTTACTTAAAATAACAAAATTAATTATCATTTATTGATTTTTTTTTTTTTTTTTGCTTGGAAGATAGAAAAAAAAACAAAAAACACACATAATTATTTGATGAATGAAAATTCATTTAGAAAATTTGCGAAAAAAAAAAAAAATTTTTTTCGATGAAATAAGAATTTATAAATTAAATATTTTCATTTTGAGCTACCATATATTTCATCAAAAATTTAAATGGCTGCGAAAAAAAAACGAAGATGAAGAAAAGTGTAAAAATATTGATTGCTGCTAGAATTGAAATAAATAAAATTTCAAAATTAAAAAAATAAAAATGAAATGATAATGACAGATAAGTATTTTATTAAAAGTAAGCCATTCCATTCATTATTTCATTAAACGATGATAATCATTATTCAATTTATTTCACCAAATGATGGTAATCATTATTCAATTTATTTCAGAAATGATGATAATCATTATTCCATTTATTTCACCAAATGATGATAATTATTATTCCATTTATTATTTCATTAAATGATGAGATGTTCCTGAAATTATGATAATCATTTTCCAATTTATTATTCATGAAATGATGATAATCATTATTCAATTTATTATTCCATGAAATGATGATAATCATTATTGCATTTATTTTACTAAATGATGATAATCATTATTCCATTTATTTCATTAAATGATGATTATCATTATTCCATTTATTTCACTAAATGATGATAATCATATCAAATTAAGATAATTGATGAATTTTTAAATTTTTTACACTAACTTTTAAAACGCTAATATATTTAATGAAATACTAAATATTTTTAATTAATTTATCATTCATCGATTTGGAAAAATAGAATGATAAATTGATGTTAAAATTCTTTTTAGAATGAAATTATTGCGTATAACGAAAAACGAAAAAAATTAAGTAATTTAAAATAATTTTATTTCTTAGTATTACTTTTAGAGAAATCATTGCATTTGATAAGACTGATAATTAGAATATTGGAATTATATATTTTTGAAATTGGAATATTCAATTCAATACTTATGTAATTGAAATAATTCTCTAAATTGTGCAATAATGTTTCCATGATTATATGAATTTGAAATAATTTTATTTCTTAGTATTACTTTCTAGAGAAATCACTGCATTTAAAGACTGATAATTAGAATATTGGAATTATATATTTTTGGAATTGGAATATTTAATTCAATACTTATATATTGAAATAATTCTCTAAATTGTGCAATAAGTTTCCATGTTTATATAGTTGATATTGTATCTATTCAATTTAAAATTAATTGAAGTATTTATTAAAAAGATGAAAGAACTTCTTTCTTGAAATTAAAAATTGTTTACATTATATTTTGATAAAGATGCAAATTTGAAATGACAAGAGATTGAATAATTTGCTGATATCATATTATGATAACATTTTATTGATTTAGAAATATGATACGATTTTTTAAAAAATAAAGAACATATTTTTAAATAATAATCAAATTTAATATTCTGATTTGCTAATATTATATTATGATAAGATTTTGTAAATTCAAAAATATGATAAGAGATATGTAAATTCAAAAATATGATAAAATGATAAGAGATTTCGTAAATTCAAAAATATGATAAGAAATTTCATGAAATAAAAAATGTGATAAGCGATTTTGTAAATTCAAAAATATGATAAGATGATAAGAGACTTCGTAAATTCAAAAACATAATATACATATTTTTTGATGATACTCAAATTTAATATTTTTAGAAAAAAATAAAAAATTTTAATTTGTTTATGAAGCAATGAAAAATCAAATGAAAAGTGGATAATGGAAAGTTTTTTTTTATCTTTGTTAAAACTATCAATATTTCATGACATTTATCAATTAATGCCTTATATTATCACTGCATTGCTAGGAAATTATCAATAAATAATATCTTATCACATTACTTATACCATTTATCTTATCAGGTAATGTGCTATTATGATTTACTAATTATAATAATAATAATAGCATTATAAACAAAAAATGATAAATCGTAAAATAGTAATACTGTATCACGCTTAAAAGAGAAGAAAAATGAGAAACTGAGAGAGAAAGGGAATGAAAGAGAGGGGGAGAGTGATAGAAAGAGGAAAATAAGCTACGTTATTCATGCAAAATTATTTCATAGCAACTTTTTTGTAGCATACAGTATTTCTTCTAGCAACTACTACTGTATTATCGTTCATAGTTCCATTTATATTCGTATAAGCATTTTTGTAGCGTACAGTACTTCTTCTAGCAACTAGTACTGTATTATCGTACATAATTTCACTTATCTTATTTTTTTATGTATTAAAATAACTTTCATTTTATATATTATTTGTATATTTAATTTTTAAAATAATTATTCCATTTCTTGACAGATTATTTTCTATGACAACTCAACTGGAACGAGAAAAAAAGTGGCTTTAAAATAGATTATTATTTAAAATAGATGCCTTTAAAATAGATTATTATTAAAATACTACTATACAAAATTCTTTAACATTTATAAGAATTTTTCCTTTCCATTAAAATGTCAAAGGAAAATAAAAAAAAAAATTATTTATATTTTCTTTCGTTTTCTTCTCTCCTCTCATTTTTTGTTCAATATTTCTTTGATCAAATGCATATTTCAAATTATATTTCGTCTTAAAAAAAAAATAAAATAATTTTTTTCCAAATAATTATATCTATTTTATTGATAATCAGTGATGAATATTTTCTTATCTATTTTTATTGATAATCAGTGATAAATGTTATATAAATTATAAAACTACATCTGTAAATTAAATTTCAAAAAATTATTGATCAAATATATATTTCAAATTAAATTTCGTTTTAAAAAAAATAAATAATTTTTTTCCAAATAATTATATCTATTTTATTGATAATCAATGATGAATATTTTCTTATCTATTTTGATTGATAATCAGTGATAAATGTTATATAAATTATAAAATTATACATATAAATTAAAATTTAAAACATTATTGATCAAATATATATTTCAAATTAAATTTCATTTTAAAAAAATAAATAAGATTTTTTCCAAATAATTATATCTATTTTATTGATAATCAGTGATAAATATTTTCTTATCTATTTTTATTGATAATCAGTGATAAATGTTATATTAATTTTAAAATTATTTATACAAATTAAATTTTAAAAATTTATATATATCGATCAAAATTTTTTATTGTTTTGCGAAATAATTCTAATAAAAATAAGAGAAAAACAACTTAGTATTATGCAAATTAAATTTATGGAATTTTTTATAATTTATATTAATTATCAGATTTTATCACAAAATAATTATCAATTAAAGTAAGAAAGAAAATAATTACTATTATTGAAATTATAAATTTTAATTAAAATATGGAAAAATTAATTGGTACTATGGAAATTATATATATATATATCTATGATATTTACGACGTATAGAAAATTTTAAAATTTATATCATTTATCAGATTTTTTTTTTTTTTTTTTTGCAAAAACAATATCAATTAAAAAGAAGAGAAAATTTATCAGTATTATGCAAATTATGTATATGATAATTGATTATTTTTGTTTTTTTCAATTTCAATTTCATAATTTTAAAATCAAAATTTTTTATTTGTAAATTAAAATTTTAATTCAAATAAAAAAGAAATTAATTAAGCTCCAATTTACTGCTATAAAAATTCCATTCAAAATTTTCAAATAATTAAAAAAATTAAAAATTTTTTTTTTTGCTAATATTCCAAACAAAATTATGCAAAAAACAAATTTGGGATAAAAATTTTTTTAGAGTGGAATTATAAAAATATGAAATTAATGATTAAAAATTCGATTAAAAAATTAAACTAAAAATCGATTTCAATATTTATAATCAATGATAAGTTAGACAAATGATTAAATTTATCAATTTTAATCGCGGAAAATTAAACATAATGATTATTTATGCTTATTTACTTAGCAAATTATCTTGGAGTTTTATTTACTTAGCAAATTATCTTGGCTAATAGCGAAATTTCGAAACAATATTTTATTGATCATTTATAGACTAATTTTCTGGATTCCCGAGAATTAATAAATATATTAGCGTTGAAATAAGATGAAATAAAAGATTAGTAAACAACACAAATAATCGAATGAATAAAAAATAAATAAACAAATAAACAAATAAATAATAAACAAATAAATAAACAAATAAAAATTATCTTGGCTATTTTTCAACTTGTAAAAATTCCAATTGCTTTTTCTACGCTTTATTTGAATAAAAAATTTTTCTATCTATATTCCAAATTCTATGCAGTATATATTTTTCGTCAAAATATAAATCTCTAATTATATGTATATTTGTTATGCAAATAAGAAGCCTTATTGTTCTATTAATTTACTATGCAAATAAATGGAGATTATTTGAGGAAATTTTTTTAATTCATTTTATGATATTCCAAATTCTATACGGTATATATTTTTCGTCATAAATGTAAGTCTCTAATTGCATGTATATTTTTTATGCAAATAAAAAGCCTTATTGTTCTATTAATTTACTACGCAAATAAATGAAGATTATTTAAGGAAATTTTTTTTTATTCATTCTATGATCGAATAATTATTATTGTTAATATGAATGAAAATTTTCTCTGTTTTTGTTTTCTTTTTGATTAGTTAACTGTTTTAAAGTTCAAATAAATTAATTAAAAAAGAATAATAGTCGAATGACAAGGAAAAAGCTACCTTATCAAAATTGATTGATTGATTGATAACAAAAAATTTTATCATAAATATTTAAGATAAGAAAACTTTTCTTATCCTAAACAAGCATGAGATAATTTCTTTTTTTTTTTTGGTTTATCAAAGATTCTAGCTGATAATAAAAATAAAACAATTTAATTGCTTACTAATATGAACTTTGCGCTATTTTTTTTTTTTTGTTATATTTAAATATCTAAAATAAAAAATAAAAATTACCAAAAAATAATTTAATTAAAGAAATTAATTAAAATTATTTTTCATTTTAAATAATATAAATAAAATAAAATAAAACAAAAAGTTTTATTTTAATACAAAAAAAAAAAGAAAAATAATTCATTCAATTACTTAAGGAAAATGATAATCTGCGAGAAAATGGCAAGTTATTCAGCAAATCAAGCAATTAAGTTATGCTATTAAAATGTTTTTTGTTTTTCTTTTTCAAATTTAAAAAATGTAAATTTAATTTTTATTTAATTTATAATTTAATTTATATAAAATAATATATTAAACTTAATTTTGATAATAATAAAAAAAGAGAAAAACGAAAAAGAAAAAATTAATTTTTATTTTCTTTTCCTTTTTTGCCTTTTCGATAATTTTTATTTTTTCACTTTTTTTTTAAGTACCAATTTTTTTAGTTTTTATAATATGTTATATAGAATTTTTGCAAAGTTTATTTTAATACGAAATGCATAATTTAATTAATTACTCAAAGAAAACGAAATGATAATATCGCAGTGCATTATATGAAATTTAAAAAACAGAAGCGGAATTTATTTTAATATGAAATGCATAACTTAATTACTTGAACCGTAATGACAGTTTTATCGTGTTTCACATGAAATTATCGTAAAATTAGTTTTAATATGAAATGCATAACTTAATTACTTCAAGTGTAACAATGATTGCATGAAATAATCATAGAATTCATTTCGATATGAAATGCATAATTTAATTACCTGAACTTGAACGACAATTTTATAATATTTGACATGAAATTGTCATAAAATTCGTTTTAATATGAAATGAATAACTTAAGTACTTGAAGCATAATAACAGTTTTATAATATGTTTATGCAGAAATTATCGTCAAATTGATTTCAATACAAAATATAGGAATTGATTATTTGAAGAAAATACGATAACTTTGCAATATCATATATAAAATTATTCTACTATAAAATGCATAACTTAATTACTTAAAGTATACTAACAATTTTATAATACTAAATTCACTGATTGTAAATGAAAATTAATTTATTTTTTCTAAATTTTAACTGCAAAAAAATAAATTTTAAAAATAACTATTTTTAAAATTTTATCAGAAAAATAATTCTTTCACTTAAATTATAAAATTAAATTTTTATAAAAGCAAATTTTATAAAACAAAAAATATTTTACAAAAAAAGTTTAATTATTATTTAAATAAAATTTAAAAAAAAAAAACCAAAAAAAAAAGAACGAATAGTATATAATAAAAATATTTTAGAAGCAAAAGATTATAGTGTAAAGCCTAGACAATATAATAAATGCATACCTTAGCTTTAAGAAGCCTTAAAAGCTTGGCTTAAATAAGCTTAAGTTTAGCCTTAAAGCTAAGAGTTAAATCGTAAATGACATAGTTTTTAATCTTCCGATATAAGTAGTGGGTAGTTTATTGACAAAAGCAAAATTTTGAAGTAATAATTATTTAGGTAAAAATGTGATAGCTTTTCAAATCTTTTCAAAAAAAAAAATCAATAATTCATCCTTTATTATATTTATCATTATTTCAACTTCCTGCTCCGCTTTCTAGCATTTTCCTAATAGACTTTCCCCCTTTCCCCTCCCCGCTATATGTATATTACATAATATTCTTGTCCTCCTGCAATCTGCTTCATTCTCGAGTCTCGAGTTTTAATCACTTATTGTGATTGTCATTTGCTATTGTTAGCTTTCCATGTAAACAAACTCTTATTATGAACATTTCATATTCAAATATAAATATCTGATAATTCATATGTACATATTTAATATTTTTTTTAATTTGAAATGTCCTTTTTTTTAATTTGAAACGCCTTTTTTTCAATTTGAAATGTCTTTTTTCAATTTTAAATGTCTTTTTTTCAATTTGGAATGTCTTTTTTCAATTTGGAATGTCTTTTTTTTTAATTTGAAATGTCTTTTTCATTTCGTTGAATAATTTGAAATTCAATTTTTTTTTTTCTTACCATCTTTTTTCATTCTATTAAACATTAAACATTTCTAATAAAAATTAAAATTGCATATATACATTCGAAACGATAAATTTTCAGTAATAAAATTTCTAATTGAAAATTAAAATTAATAAATTTTAAATTAAATTTGACAATTTGCGATATTACTTTTAATTTTTAAAAAAAAGACAATAAATATAAGTTTTAGTAGATTTTATATATACATATTCTAATAAATTTTTTTTTGAATTTTGAAATGTCTTTTTTTAATTTGGAATGTCTTTTTTTTTTGATTGGAATGTTTTTTTTTTGATTTGGAATGTCTTTTTTTTAAATTGGAATGACTTTTTTTTAAGCATGGAAGATCAAATTATTTTGAAAAGTAATATCAATATTTTTCTTTTTTTATATTTCTATTATTTATTTTTTTTTAAAGTAATTTTAAAACATTCTTGAAAATATTTCATTTCAAATAATTTGATTTCTGATTATAATTTATTCGGTTTTTTTTTGATTATTTATTTTTTCAATTTTTTAAAGATAATAATTGAAGCGAAAAAATAATTAGCAAAAATTTTAAGTAATACTTAGCAAATTTAAGTAAAAAAGATAAATTAAAAAATTAATGATTAGTTTTTTTTTTTTTTTTTCGAATTTAATTATGATCGTTTTTCTGTGAAAGAATAAACAATTTAACATTTTATTTATCAATATATTGATAATATATTGATATGCAATTATTATATTTTTTTTAATGAAATTTTTTTTTCTTTTGAAATTTTATTTATTATATTCTCTTCGTTTTTCCATTTCATTCATCTTTTTTTATTTTCTCATAGCTTTTAACTTTTCCTTTAGATTTTGCCTTAAAATTGACAACTTGAATTGACAGAATGTTATTTGTGAGGGAAATTATTTTTGAGAAAAAGTACTACCAGCGGTTGACATTTTTTTAATCATATCAGAGTATGCAGTGTTGTTATTTAATCACTTAAAAAACTATTAGATAACAAAAAAGAAATGAATGAAAATTAAATTATTTCTCCGATAATCGAAAAGCTTAATCAATTTATGATTAAAAATATTAGCAAATAATATATCATAAAATATGAATTGAAATTATTAACTGATAATACAAAAGAAATGAAATGAAAATTAAATTATTTCTTCAATAATCGAAAAGCTTAATCAATTTATGATTAAAAATATTAGCAAATAATATACCATAAAATATGAATTGAAATTATTAACTGATAATACAAAAGAAATGAATGAAAATTAAATTATTTCTCCGATAATCGAAAAGCTTAATCAATTTATGATTAAAAATATTAGCAAATAATATATATAAAATATGAATTGAAATTATTAACTGATAATACAAAAGAAATGAATGAAAATTAAATTATTTCTTCAATAATCGAAAAGCTTAATCAATTTATGATTAAAAATATTAGCAAATAATATATCATAAAATATGAATTGAAATTATTAATTGAAAAAAAAAAAAAAATGAAGTATATATTTTTTAAAATAATCAACAAAAGTATAACAGAGAATTTAAAAAAAAAAGTGAAATGAAATGAATTATTTGTTTAATGTAATTGCGTGACCTGAAATATTTATTTTTTAAAATGAATATATTTGTTGGCATGAATTTTGAAAGATTATTTTTTTATTTCAAAAGCATATAATCAGTTTGCGTGAAGCAAAACGATTTATTTATTTATTTATTTTTTTCTAAGACAAATATATTTTGGCATATAAAATATATTATCAGACATTTCATCATAAAAAAAATAAAATAAAATAAAATACATTTAATGATACGGAAAATTCTCGATCAATTTATAATTAAAAATGTTCCAAATTTTTCCATTTTTTTTGTTGGCAGAATTTGCTATTGCAATTATGATATTTTGATAATTTCGTATAGTGAATTTAGATAATTTCATCTAGTCAAATATAAAAACCTATAAAAAAAATTAAAGGAAAAATTTCTAAAAATTAGATATTACCCTTCTGATAGCATAACATGACAAAATGTCATATCCAAACTTCAATTTCCTCTACGAAAAATTGATATCCTAGTATTAACCGCTAAAAAAACTTAATACTCAAGACAGATTATTTGCAGCAAAAAATAATTGCAAAAATACTGTCGACAAAAATACAGTCAAATTAATATCCATTATTTATTTGTGATCTATATAAAACAACATTTATAACACTATATGATTGTTATCCTAATCAGATATTGTTCAGATTATTCTTCAGTAAATGTTATCAAACTTTACTGATTATTTATATTGTTTTATCAGGATTTCATGTAATTCAAACGAAGAAATTACAAAATATTTATCATTTGAAATAATGCAACAATACTAATGATTAACAAAATATGATAATAATCAATAGAGCCGTTGAGGTGGTCCCATTGTGCTTTTTATATGTAACGACCTCACATTCTGCCAATTCTTCTTCAATAACGATACAAGAAAATTGATGGAAAGTGCGATATTGGAAACAAGCTCTTCCGGTGTCATTCCAACATGCCCAATTGCTACCGATAAGCATAATACCTATAATTGAAATGTTGCTTTGGCAAAAATCAAGAAGAAAACATCCATCAATGCTTGAAATTTTCAAAATTTTCAAAAATTTGATACCATTAAATGACCGTTGCAAATGATAAAAAAAAAAAAGAAAACACTCTACCTTTTTCATTTGAAATTTGATTGTTGAACGGATTTCTTCAATTTTAGTTACCAACGTTTCAGAATGAGCAACAACACTAGGAAATTTACCGGCCTTATTTAATCCTGGTCCAAGTATACGTGGGATTTGTTTAATCAAAGCTTCCGAAGCCAAGAACGCATCATAACCCTAAAAAAAAGAATCCAGAAATATCTTTCCAAAGTATTACAATAATGATGAATGATCAATGCCTTTCTTCTTTTTTCGAAATGAAACAATAATCAGTTTCATATTTGCTTGTCTGATAATGAATGTTAATCAGTAGCATATCTAACATCGATTAAATTTGAAAAAAAAAAAAAGAGAAATAGAAAGGAATGCACAAACCTTTGCCAATTTCTTAATAAGTTTTTGTTTTTATTCAATTTCTTCAATTCATCTGCGTTCATGCACGGTATACTATTTGCGTTAGCTTCATCACAATGTTTGCTGATCACCCAATACACATACTTTCATATTTGGTCTTGGGATATTTTTCAGCCTAAATTATAGTAAAAATAAGAACTCAACAAAAGACTGACGATAGAAAATCTTGCCAATCTGAAGCTCAAAACAAAAGAAGATATTTAAAGAATAATCAGTTCAAATTTTCTTATTATTAAATTTATTTTGAACATAAATGAAGTTTCCTAGTTCGGAACAAATCCGAAAAATGTAGAGAGATTTAAGCATCTTGAATGATAAATTAATTAAGCTAAATTAATCGATAGGAATTAAATAATATTTTAAATTATAGGGAATTTATTATATATTACAAGCAATAATTTTATCCACATTCTACCTTATTCCATCATAATTTTTTATTTCAATTTTATTTTATCTCTTCCCTACTCTTTTTGCCACAATATTCCTGTCTTATTCTATTTTATTCCATTCATTTACTATCATTTAAATTATAAATGAAATAATCTTTATTTTAACTCAAAATAGTTCAAATCACTTTCTTTCTTTCTTAGTACTAGCTCATAATTCTTCTACCATTCTCTGTATGATAACAAAAAGCAAACATAATGCTTACTGTTGTTTATCGATTATCGTTAATTTAATTAACGATTAGTTTAACGGATTTCAAATAAAATGATAATGTATGAAATCCTCCCCATTATTTCAAGACTCTGGGTTAAAGTCTTCGCCGTCTAAATTATTAAACGACTTCCTGCTCAATTCCTAGCCAGTATTACACGTGAACGGAATGAGTAGGCATTACGTAGAAAGAATTAATTGTTGCTGATGATAGTTTGCTGACAATACCTTACAGATCCACTAAAACGTTTATCTTTTTGTGGATCATAATTCTTCAATGCTATTTGCAATTCGACTGTTTCACGAAATTTTCGCTTTTTTTCTTTCGATGCTTTCAATACTTCATTGACGCAATCGAATAATGTATCACGTGGAATCTTACTCATTTTATAATATTTTAAGTCTTTCGAATAACACCCTGCAAAATAGCACAGATCAAATATGAATCATTATCAAATATGAATTACTACAAGTTAGTACTTTTATGAATCCTTCAGCATTATCAGTAATTTTTGCCCTGCCATTTGCAGCAAATTGATTCTAATGTTATATAACATAATTAACGGGTATATATATAATTATATGAAAAAACACGTGATGTCTGTTATATAAAACATTCCTATAAAAAACATCATAATCATTCCATTCTAATGTTATGTAGTAGAATCATAATCACTTCATTCTAATGTTACAGACATTACGTGTTACGTCCCATAACTAGAAATGATATCAACTATTGTACGTATAGAAGAAACCACATTTTTTTGAAAAATGTACAAAAAGATTTATGTCTTTGGACAAGGCAATTCAGAAATCATAGGAAAATATTAATATTCTGGAAAATTTTAGCGAAAAAAAAACATATCAAATACATATTATTAATGGATATATATATAATTATACACGTATATATGGCGCAAGTGTATTTCTCACGTACAGTAAACGCATTCACGGGAAAAAAAACTTATCTCTCGCAAACTCCAAACAACAACCAGAAAAAGCAAAACTTTAGTACCCAAAATTTGTAAGTATCGTAATCTAGAACGCATTTCATGGTAGAAATTATATTTAACAGCGCTATATTCTTTGTGACATCGCCACAACATGGTAAATCGGCGATAATCCCCAAAATTAGTTTAAAGGAACGATAATCTGAAAATTAATTGAAATAACCTGAAATATACTTAGCAACAAATATTCAAATTTTAGTGCCACAATCCTGAAACTAGTTAAAATAATGTAAAATATATCTATATGATTAAATTAGAGTTGTATCTTCTTATTTTTTTATTGCGATATTTTTGATAATTAAAATTTGATAAAGTATAATTCAATCAATCAATTCAATATATTTCATGATAATTGAAATTATCTATAAAACAACCATATTTTTGAAAAATGATCTATTCTTTTTTAATGTAAAAATTAAGTTAAAATGATAAGAAATTATCAAATTTCTTCGAGAATAAAATAATCTGATAAGACAAACAGTCATTTTAAAATCATTCATTTTTTAATTAAATTGTCCAATTGATTATCCTATGATTGATTAATGGTTGCAATTAACTCATTTCAAATGAAAAATCTTTATGTATCAAATTGAAAATAAAATATATAAAACATAAAAGTTATGAATCATTTTTTCTTAATGTACAAATATATTGCAAATTGAAGAAAACAAAAATAAATAAAAAATGAAACAAAAATTCGATTAAAACAATGTTTGAGAACAAAAAAAAAAAACTATTCGATTGCCTGGAATTCTTTTTTTCTGATAAGACTATGTGTTTTAATTAAGAATTGGCAAATTTTTTTTTCATTCAAAAATATTTTTTAAATGAATCGATGAAATGAATCAAATTGTTAAGCTACTTCTGAACCTAAATATTTTTATCAAAGAAAGTCAGATATCTAATCAAATACTCATACCAGAATTAAAAGCATATTGTTTAGAAGTGAAATTTTAAATAAATATCTTATTAGGAATATCTATGAATGAATTTATATACATATATATATATATATATATATATATTACATTAGTATTAAATGCAAAATTATTTTTGCAAAAAAAAGAAAATTACTGAGTACGGAGTATGGATCAATTTCGATAGACTTGAATGAACTTTGAACAATTATCAGCGAAAAATTACAGACCTGTATCATATTTATTATTATTTTATCAGGAAGATTAAATTGCTGATATCGAAATGAGATGTTATTCTAATAATTGCAAAAGATTAATAAAAACAAAAATATGTAAAAAAGTTTGGGAGAAAGAAAAATCAATCTTTGAAAGTTGTAGAATTTTAAAATGATTCATAAAATTATTAAACATTATTGGAAAACATTTAAAGATTTTTCTGAAATTTACAACAATTTAACAAATAAATAGGAAAATTTCTATATTATAATATAACCAAATCTGCGTAACGTTCAATATTTTCAGTGTTTTCTTCAGTCTCTGCCTGAAAAGCATATAAAATTTTTAATGATAAAATATTAGATAGAAATATAATGTTTGATTTTTATTAACACTTTTTTTTTTGAAATAAATAAATTTTAATATGAAAAGAGAGAGTTATAATTTTTAATCTTTATTAATTCTTCTTTTTTAATTCTGATTCAATCTACTATCAAAGTATCCATTACAAAATTTAAAATAAATTTACTTTATATCCTTTAAGAATAAGTATTTGGCATAAATTATTTATATATAAATCAGAAATCAAATAAACAAACGTAAAAATGTAAAAGACATATAAATTATACTAACATATTCGTTGGGATCAACAATGGAATGAAATTTCCAATGTAAAGTAGAATCAAACTGATTACATGAAAGCCAAACACGTATGGTACTTCCAGCTAATTCATTCCATCGATGCATCACTGATTTTTTAAATTCCTCCAAATCTACCCAAACTTTTCCAACCACATCACTTATCCAAACCAAGTTTTTTTCAGGCAAATTCTCTGGTATTTTCATTTTTTCACATACCTGAATCTTCCAGGAATATATATATAAATATAATATTAATAAAAGCGAAAATTTTTTCATTTAGCAAAAAAGAGCTGGCAGAAATAAAAAGTTGCTAATTATTTTTTTTGAAAAATAATAGCTGCCACTTATTAAAATATTAAAATCAAATAAATTCGAGTGATCAGAATCAATCTCATGTCTCTACTTTGATTTTCCTTTATAAAATGAAAATAATAATTACCTGAGCTTTACCCTTCATCTCTCTTGTCGGCACCATTTGACTTTTTGAATACTTCAATTTATGAGCTTCCAAAACACCATCTCGCCTATAAAATTAAGAGTTAAATTCTAGCAAGAAATTTCATATCTAATACCAATAATTCTCGAAATCTTCGTGATTTCTCTTTTAAATTAAAGAATGGACTTTCGCACGCAAATACAACAGTAAAATAAACTATGAAGTGAAATATTTTTTCAAAAAAATAATTAACATAGTGAATAATTCATCTTATAAAATTATTAAATGATTAAATCGGAGAAATACACTAGATACTCACCCGATTCGAACAGCAAAATCAAGCCAAGCTCCTATCGCAATATTTTGACACTGCTGATGACGAAAGTAGACAATTCCGGTTGCTACTGACCATAAGACCACTTGTTCTGTAATGAAATTAATTATATTTATGAAAACAATAAAAGTGATTTTAATGTAATAAATGAGATAAAAGGTGTAGAAATTATGGCATATATGATCCATTTATCAGACATATGATTTCGATAAATTTGTATTTTTAAGCTTGAATAGCTAAAACAATAAAGAAAAAACTATTAAAATTTTTGTTTAAAATATAAAATGGAAAAAGGGAAAAGATGACAAATATCGATATTGCAACTAATTACTGATATCTTAAAAAGTTATTATTGAAGTACTAAAAGTTCGGATTTTCTTTGCTAAGCTAATAATTGTTGTTAGATGTTTGAATCTTCTTGATACTCAAATGTTCCAGTAATCAATAAAAGTAATTAAAATTATAGAATAGATTTACGATATTCAGAAGTTTCTTTATTTTATACAATGTTGTAATTTAGACGAAAATGAAAAAAAAATATATCATTTATACTTTAAGGAATTACTTCGTTTACATTCCATATCACGCCAAATTACTAATCCGGAATATACAGTAGCAGGGTTGATTTTATTTTTAGGCCGATTTTGCTAAAAAAAAAAGGGAGAATTAAATTAAACTTAGCCAACAGAATGAATAACAAAAAAAATTTTAAGTGATAAATTAATTGTAATGACATGATAAGTTAATTGCAATGACATTTAACAGTTTAGAATTTTACAAAAAAAGACGATGAAGAAATACACCAAACAATGAACTGATAGCAATTCCGCATCGGCTGGCATTTCTGATCCAATCCATGGCTGGAAAAAATATTTTCTTACATAAAAAATAAAGAAAAAAACAAAAAATAAAAAATGAAAAATCTAATAATTACAAGAAGCTCATCTGAATGTTCTGATTAAGAATAATAAGCAAAATTTTGGATATAATCGGAATACAAAAATATATTACATTACAATGAATCATTTTGTTATTTCTTTAAATATTTCCCATTCGTTAATAATAGTTTCTACAAAATAATTCTTTTTTGAAGAATTGATAAAAATTCAAGAAATTCTATTTCATATTTTCATTTTGAATCTATAAACAATTCTTAAAGAACTGCTTTCAGTTCCAGGTAATGCTATAAATGAACGAAATATTACATTGTTATGGCCTACTAACCTAATCTGAAAAAAAAAATTTAACATAATCAAACCACAAGATCAGATTATACTAAGGTAACAAAAAACGCATATCAGAACAAACTTGAACCTGGACAAAACTGCCTTCACATCCAAAATGACAGGTTATGAAGTAATAGAAAAAAGAAGCTAAAAAAAAAAAATATTTTCTTATATATTATTAGATGAACCGTGTACGTTAAATAGTAATGTATACAAAAGGTTCAAATATATATAAATTCATATCGAAACAATATTAATTAAGTTGTACTAATAATCCAAATACTTATGATCCAAATACCTTAAATTTTTTTAAAAAGAAAGATATAAATAATCGATTAGATATGAAAAAACTAACAGCATCATAAATGGGAAGTTGATCGTATGCTGGCCGAACAATTTCAGTTACTTTCATCAATACATTATAATTTAACGTACATGGTTCATCTAATAATTCGATCCACGTTACGTAAACAATGTCTGGCATAACATATTCACGTCTAAATATTCCATAGCTATCCAGAATCCACTAAAAAAGATTCAAATATATATAATTTTATATCGAAACAATATTAATTAAATTGTACTAATAATCCAAATATTTATGATAAAAATAATAATGCTATAGTTGCCTTCTTTCATAGCTAAATGTTTTATGGAAATTAATAACGGAAATAAAACAAGTATGTTCATTTATAAAGCTTATCAGAATCATTGCCCATTCTAAAATTAAATATTAGGCAACCAGTAATCAAAAAGTTAACGAAATAAAGTTCGGAAAAATTATCTCGAAATAAATCATATAAATTATTAACAAAAATATGCAAAGACAAATGATACCTCAAAATGCGGTGACCAAACATATTGTTCAAAGTTATTAGCTAAATCTGATCGACAAGGAATAGCTGCAACTGTTTGAATCTGAAAAAAAAAATAATGCTATTAAAAGATTAGATAATTTTGAAAACTTTTTTGAAGAAGAAAGATATAGATTTTGAATATAACAAATAATTATCTATAATAAAAATTGAAAAATATACCAAAATTCGACTACTTGTTGAACCATTATTATCTCGTAATTTAATAATTTTAGTTGGAAGAACTGGCGAACAAGATTCTATGCTAGGTATCATCGAATCATCATTAAACTGAAAAAAAAATTACGAGATTACGAGATATATGATAATATAAATCTAAAAAATAAAGGCTGTTTTTATTTTTTTCTTAAATAACAAATATATTCGTTAATTCTTACTTAAATACCAATTCTTCTGTTTCATATATAAATCATAATAATTATTTAATATATGAATTCACATTAAATTTTTTCGTTATATTTAGTCTTATACAGATTAAAACAAGACCAAACCTTCATTAGAGGTAAACAATATAACAATTCTTTTAAATTCTGTCGGAAATTAACTTCTTTGGATAATATAAATTATACAGTTTAGTATTAGAAATATAAAACGTACTAGAAATAAGCGAACGTTACAAAACTAATTAAAAATATGGAATGATAGATAACATTTCAAATTATATTATTATATTTTTTTAAAATTATATTTTTTTAAATAACAAATATATTTTTAATTCTTACTTAAATACCAATTCTTCAATTAGATAATAATTTTAAATTGAAAAAATTTTTAATTTATATCAATTAGATAATAATTTTAAATTGAAAAAAAAAATAAAAATTTAAACATTTCCAATTTAACAATTGTATAAAACAGAATGACTTATGAATATAAAATGTTAATAAATAATTAAATAAACATATGAATAAGTAATATGATAAAAAAATAAAGAAAATGATAATAAATAATTAATTGAACTGATAATAAATCATAATAATTTATATCAATCTTCTAAATCTAGCATTTTTTTTATAATATATAAAAGAAACATCAAAACTATTTGTCATAAATATTTTACCTATAAAAAAAATCTTTAATAAATTAAAAAAATGCTTAGTTGAAATAAAATTTCAAATTAATTGATAATCAATATATTCAAAAAAGAAATATTTTTATATTTACAATATATTATCTTAAATTTTAGCTGCAATAAATTTCAAAAATTTACTCACAAACTACCGTATAATTTTGTCTACTTAATTCCAACAATTTCATTTTCAACTTTAATTTTAAACTTAAATTTTTTTTAAAGCTTAATTGTAATATGTGTAGTTGATTAAATATAGGCAATAAAATTTTCTCTGAAATATTTTAAAAGAAAAATTGTATTAAAAAAAGAATTCTTCCATAATTCCATCTATTTTCAATGTTTTTTTTCAGATTTTATACATTTTAATTTTTCATTTTTTTTTTGAATTTTCGATTAAAATTAAAATTTAATTTATTAAATACAAATAATAATCTTATTTCGAACAAACAAAAAAAAAGTATACTTACCGAAAAATTGATCCAATTACCCGGCATAATATTTGTTGGTATTTCACAATTAAATTGATAAATTTTATTTCGCCTTAATACTTTAATTCGATTATCGGCTACTTCCAAAACAATACCCAAATAATAGATACCATACATTGTAATCTTAAATTTGAAATTTCATTATACATTAAGAAAAAATTAATCTTTCCTATTACGACAATTTATTCAATTAGACAATAATTTTAAATCAAAAAAATTAAACATTTCCAATTTAGCAATTAACAGTTCTATAAAATAGAATAAATAATTATTCGAGTATAAATTATGAATATAAAATTTAATAAGTAATTAAATAAATTTACAAATGAGTAACTGAATAAAAAAGATAAAGAAAATGATAATAAATAATTAATTGAACTGATAACAAATCATAATAATTTATAACAATTAGATAATAATTTTAAATTGAAAAAAAATAAAAATTTAAACATTTCCAATTTAGCAATTGTATAAAATAGAATAAACAATTATTCGTGTATAAATTATGGAAATAAAATGTTGATAAATAATTAAGTAAACATATGAATAAGTAATATGATAAGGAAAGATAAAGAAAATGATAACATATAATCAATGAATTGATAAGAAGAAATAAAATTAAACAAACAATAATTATACAAAATCCAAATTTTACGATGAAATTGGTAAACGGCGGGAAATAAGCAAAACAACTACTCGTTGGCACAACAATCTGACATTACTATCAAAATCTCTCGGAAGTATATTTACGTGTTGCATACGTAAGTGCGGATATTTCTATGTAAGAAAGTATATATGTATTGTATATATGAGTGTACGTATGTGTTCGTACATACGTATTATACGTATATATAATATTATTATACGTATGTCAGTGTTCCGTAATTGTATGTGTATATGAGTGTATGTTTACTGTATATATTGCACCTGTAAGCGTACGTGTATTATATATATGTGTTGTACGTGTGATATGCGTGTGTGTGTGTGTGCATATATGGCATATGGGTCTACACTTAACTGTATATGTGTTGTGCATGTGTCTGTGCGTGGCATATGAGTGTAAGCATATACTCAGTGCATGTTTATTTTATATGTTGTACCTGTAAGCGTACGTGTATTATATATATGTATTGTACGTGTGTTGTACGTGTGTGTATGTATTGTGTTTAAGGATGTATGTGTATTGTATGTCTCGCAGCTATAAGTGTATATGTGTGCTGTACATACGTATTACACGTATGATGTGCGCTTGTGTGTGCGGCATATGGGTGTATGCTTACTATACATATTGCACTTCTAATTGTATATCTATTGTACATGAACATGTGTGTGTACTCTATTTCTGTTCTCTGTGTATGTGTGTGAGTATATGGATATATGTGTAGGTGCATTCGTAGATATGAGTGTATGGCAGTATATATATTGTATTGTACTGTGTATTTGTGCATATAGGTGTACGTTTGTGGATGGGTATGTGTATGTTTGTGTATGTGTATATGTATGTATGTGTGTGTGAATATGTAGTTTTTAGTTTTTTGCATATGTAAGTGCATATACGTATGCCTGTATGTAAATGTGTAATATATACGTGTGAATATTAGATGCATATGTATGTGTCTATGAGTATGTGGATGTATGTAATATATGCATATATGTAAGTGTATATAAGTGTGTACTTATGTGAATGTGTAATGTGCGTATGCATGCGTGTAAATGTTGGATGCGCTGTGTATGTAGACATTATATATAGTGCGTGTATACTTCATGTGTATGTATGTGAATGTATAGGTATGT
>SNRZ01000417.1:0-21985 GCA_008729115.1 Dirofilaria repens | reverse complement strand
AACTTTTTTTGTCCTTTTTCACTTCTTTTGCTTCTTGAATAATTTCTGGTCCAGACTGTATTTGCAACTCTTCATCTATTCGCTCTTTAGCACGATATACCTAAAAAAAGAATATAAAAATACTAATAAGATAGTTTCGTTATTTGCTTATGAAGACTAATATCAGACTTAACCTGGTATAATTTAGCATATGATAGAGAAGCGATTATACGTCAAATATAAAACACAACACCTGAATAATTTATGACAAGAAAACCCGTAAAGACTAAGAAATTTCTGCAGTAATTGATTACATTTTCTAATAAATTTCTCGCAAATAACTGATTCGATTTATACAAGAAGTAGTTAACATAACACACTTTAGATTGCAGATACAATGAACCTCCTTTGGTTTTGTCATTTATCGTAAACAAGTGTTTGTAATTCTTTTCGACTTCTTCAGGATTTAACGGATCTTGCACATTCAGGATTTTCATTGCTTCCTGTTTTTTCTTTTTATCAGAAGCATAAAATTATGTTACTATCAAATTCAAAAACGAAACAAAATTCTTGCAAAGATAGAATTTTAATCAAAATGTATTTAATCATATAGCAAACCTGCAACGATATTCCAAGTCTCGCATTTGTTCGACTGGCCTCATGTACTTCATTCTGACTCTGACCAGTTTGTTGAGCACGATTAGCTGCTGCTTGCCTACTTGCTGAAATTTAATCCTAATAATGCTATATCTGAATAAGAAAGAAGCAAAAATTTCTGTTAAAAGAAATTATAAAACAAAAGAGACTCAAGTCTTGGCTTAGATTCGAACATTTAAATTTCAATTTGTTTCCATTCCTATTTGATACATCTAATAGACCATATAAGGTAATAATAATTCCTTAATTCTATTTCACTTTCTCTTTCTACTTTTTCTTCCGTCACTTTTCCATGTCTCAATTTCCATGTTCAAGTTAGAACTGGAGAATAGAAATCTGAGAATTTATAATTAAATTGTAAAGTATTAAAAGCTGAGTAAAGATTATAGTACCTAACTTTATTATATCTTTCTAATTCTGAAAATTTTGGCTTATTTTAAACTTCAAAATTTACAAAAAACTAAAAAAACTTTTAGTTAAATATCTAATTTCTTGCACTGAATACCATTCTATGTCCTGAAGGCATATTAAGACTTATTAAAGCATGCTCATATGAAAGTTAAAGTGCCTGAAAATTATTATGTACGAATAGATATAGACCAGATACAGATCATCATTACTGTACCTAATTAGCTTATTATAATTAAAAAAAAAAAAAGAAAAAACAACTTCTGATTTCTTCTTGTACAGCTCGAGTGAATGCTTTACTCAATGCTTCACCAGTTGCGATCACAATTTTGATCGCATTTCTCCATACCATAACGTCGTAACCTAGAAGATCAAATAATTATATCTATCATGCCACATTCCAGGTAGATTTGGCATCTTCATCATCTCAGTTACTAGTAATTCTCTAAATTTTTATGTTTTCTTTTATTAATTCATGTGAATCTTACTAAAATATAGCTTCTTATACCTCTAACTACGATATATTTCTTACTCTCAGCATCAAATGATAAATATAGCATATTTCTAGATTCTTCACGTCAAATCCTTCACGTTACCTGCCGTAAAATCACTTCCTCTACACCATAACTTCTTAGCTCTAACCTTGCAAATTAAGCAACACTTACCATCGAGAACTTCCAACTAATTTTACTGCAAATTTCTTGCAGCCCGTTGAAAACAGTCTTAGGCATATGAAATCCGTCTAGAGCTGTCGGCGTAATCCGAAGTTGCTATATTAATCCGAGATTATTCTTTGGTAGTGGCAGTTTGATGCATTCTTAAATCAACGATCATTTTGAACTAGTCTAGACATGATTGACATTTTGCGCCGTCTTAGTGCGCCAAATTACGGTAAGCTTGTGAAAATTAGCGCCAACCGTTTACATATATCAGCAGTGCAACTTTCTTCACCTTTCATAAAAGCACAGAAAAAAATGGATCCTGAAATTGCTAAACTAAGGGAAGAAAGAAAAAGGTAACTTTTATTTTCTTCAATAGCTTAATTATCAATTTTCATTGATAATATAAAATTCAAGTGATTAGCTTTGGATATTCTTTCTTTAATTCACGTAAGACGTGGTATAACACGCAAAAAATGCTGAGAATATTGTTACATACACAGTAAAATGATTTTTCGTACAGTAATATAATCATTTTACACCAAACGATTAAACGACTTATCATATTATTTAATTAGCATAGCGAATTTAATTTTTTATTCGTTTTTGTTCATTTGATAAAATGTGAAAATTCGATCATTGTTACGTAAGATTTGTGACGAAATGTTGATATCACGCTATGTCATATCACATCGTTAACTTTACGTTTAAATTTATATTTTCGCGCCCCTATTCATTCATGCTGTTATTCCTTTAATATTCATAAATATTTGTCCAAATACGCTTATTGCTTTTTCAGGAGGAAATTGAAGAAAGAAATTAAACTTCTAGAAAGCTTTGGCAAGAAGCTGAAACCTGTAGAGGAATTCATTTTCGATAAAAAGTATGAAGCAAACATTAATGAACGAATACGTCCTCCTGTTACGGTTAGAATTTTTCTCGTTTTTATTTAATTAAATTTCGTGGATATTCGTGAATTACATTTCCAAATGTTATTATCGATAGGATACACATATGTTACTTTTTCGATAATCAAAAAATCAATTTATGTATAATTACATTTCGATGGTATTGTAATTACATCTGGAACGATTGAATACGATTTACATTAGCAGTAATTAATGTCGAAATCGTAAACCAATTTTACTTTATTCATCCGTTTCTTTTAGCTCAAAAAATTCGTACTTCTCTTTGTCTGATGTTTTCTGGAATGTATATCTTGTTGTCTTCATTGTTTATCAATCCCGCATGGAAATAAAGTTCACTCTGTATTTATTTCATATAGGAAGTTTTAGTTATATTGTAGCTGATATATAGTTTGAAAAATTAGGATGATCTAATAGGTCGAACATTAAATCCATCTTCTGAGTCACATAAAAATTATTAAAATGCTTAAAATATGGAATTGAAGAAGACGAAATGCTTATTATTGCGTTTTGAGCAGTATTTTCTTCATTATGGGAAATGTTTTACTTTCAGTTAAGTGAGAAAGAAAAGGAAGAGCGTGAACTTCTAGAGAAAGAATACAAACTTCATCTCAACAAGTTAGCAGTTATGGATATGCGTTGGATTGCGGAAAGTATTCGAAAACAAGAAAAAGCTTTGCAGAAGCTCAAGGTTTAAATCATTATATATACTATTCTTGACATACACTTTTTCTTTCCTCAGGTTCCAGAAAATAGTTCAATAATTTATATTCCTTGAGAAAATTTCCTAATGATGACTTCAAGAAATCAGGATGATGATAATAAGGCAACATATGTTTGCTTATTTTTCTCAATAAATCTTAACATATTCCGAATTTTTAAAATCTTGCCCAAACTAGCCTTTTTATTATGAAGACTATTTTCTTATGTTTCAGCATTGACTTATAATTAAAGTGACATGTTGAGAAGTTATTTGCATTTGGAATCGCAGGTCTAGTTATCTGATGTGGAATTTTTAGCGGTTCTTCGTCAGATGATTATTAGCTTTTTCATAGTTATTTTGCTATATGTACAATTTGAAGGACCAAATAATATTTCTTAGCTGCACTTAATTTTAAAAAAAAGCTCATCATTTCCGAAATGTCATTGTGAAATTGTAGATGTTATCACCAGAGCTGTATAAAGCTGCCCTTGAACCTGATGAATTTTTGTTGCAAGGTTTTGTCTACAAAGGTCCAACACTAACTCCTCCACTGGAATCATACGAACCACCTGATGGGCAGTATATCGATGTCAGCAAAAAGTGGTTGTGTTAAATTACTGTAAAGTTTTACTTGCTTTATAGCTTAGGTAATGAGTATTAAGTGCTGAATGTGTGAATGACATACAATTGAAGGTTTTATAATAGTCCATTTCTTCAATATAAACATATGATTTTCAGTTAGATAAGCTATTAAAAAGTCGATCATTTTATTTTTATATACTTTGTCGTAAATTCATATTTTAATTATATGATTGTTATCAAAAGCAATTATAAATTTGTCTTTGTTGTTTATATCATTATATTTAGGATCGCTAAATCTATTTTAACCTTGCGTTATATTATGAATGATTGGTAAATGAACATACGTTTACATCTAAAGCAGAATATCTACCTTGATCCTTATCTACCTTAATTTGATGTTTCTTAAGATATTCCGCAGAAACAACAAATTATTGATTGAAAAATTGAATATTCAGTTGTTTTCAATAAATTTCTGAATTTTGAAAAAGCAAATTTAATCATTACTTCATATTGACATCATTATTGTCACAAAAGATCACTTTTTTCGATACTTTCATATTAATCTATTCAGCTAGTTAATTGTAAAGTTTATGATATGTATATGTTGTAGAAAAAAAATCGATAAAATATTCGTTTTAAGAAGTATGCGACACGATATAAAATAAATTTAACATTGCGGGAGTCATTTTTAGATGTTTCCAAACTGATGGATGGTCGCTTAAAACAAATTAGCGATTCGTATATTATCAAATCATCAAAAATTACAATTGGTAAAGATAAAATTGGCACCGGAAACTTTGCTGATGTATATAAAGGTGTTATTTTATTTTTCTTGGCATTGCTTGTTAAAAAATGTCAATATTGGTCTATTGAGATTTGCTTTGTAATTAATTAGGTTCATAGAACTTTAAATTTAAACATAGCTAGTCACTGTGAAAAAATTCAAAAAAAGATTTATCAGGAAAATATCATAAAGGCAAAGAGGAAATATTGGTAGCAGTAAAAATTGTTCGAATTGGTGGTGGAAATATAGTAATTTATCTCATTATTGCTCAAGTTTTTTTTTTTCATCTCTTAAAATTCAAAGATTCATAGCAAAAACAAGAAAATTGTGTCTTTTAACTTTAATAAATTGATTTTAGATTATCAGTATGAAATATTAGAGTACTGTTATCTTTTATTGATTAAGAATTTAACTGAGTACTGCTTTGATTGATTAAAATTTACATAAGCATATAAATATGTATTATCCGACGTAATAAAATTTATAGCAACATTGAGTTAGCTTTCGCTAAATTCAGATAATTTATAAAATTAAATTATTAACGATAAATATTTCTGTTAATTGATGAATTGGTATTAGAAATAAAACTTCTGATTATAATGATGATGATAATGATTTGATAATTTATATTAGAATTAAAATATATTTATGAATCAAGCTATATTATTTATTGCTGCAGGATGCTGAATTACGCTGTTTATCAGAACTTAAAAACGAAGCAATAATCATGTCATTGCATCATCATCGATGTATTATTGAATTCTTCGGTATTTCATCTGATAAGGTTTTTTGAGCTTTCAAAAGTTATTTCGAAATTTTACGAAAGATTATATTCAATTGTTTCGAAAATGTAATAATTGAATAGATTGATCAAATAAGAGCATAAATATTCTTTTTCTCGAGATAAGAGCATAAATACTCCTCTTCTCGAGATACAAATTGCATTGAAATTTGCTATTTGAAAAAACCGTCGTTTAAAAAAAAATGACAAAATCATTGCTTCTTCAGATTCCAATGATTTTAATGGAATATTGCGCAGGTGGTTCATTGGATTTGCATCTACAAAAATTTAAAGAACGAATTTCAACTACAGGCATTTAATCATTTCTTTTTTTCCTCTTTTATATATTGAAATTGAAAGAAAGAATCGAGAAGGAAAAAAAAGAGAGATGAATAAAGAGAAAATATTAATTTAAAAAATAATAAATAAAAATGATCATTATCTTTTATGATATGATAAAAACTTATGACAAATATAAGCTCATTCATTTACTTTTTCTTTCACTATTTTACATTACTAAATTATTTAGAAAATTTTACATTTTCTTTCTTTATTAATTATCAAATGATAAAGATCATCTCTCAAAGATTGTTTATCAATCTAAAAAGTAAAATTTGCAATATTCTTTAAGATATATTGATTAATTCAATGATAACAAATAATTTTCGTTTTTTTTTCTTTTTTTTTTAGAAAGAATTATGTATATGTCACAAATTTCGAATGGTATGCGTTATTTGGAACGGAATGAATGTATTCATCGAGATTTAGCAACTAGAAATGTGCTTATCTCGAATACAGGATGGTTAAAAATTAGTGATTTCGGATTAAGCCTTAGTACTGCCATTCAGATGCCAAAACAAGCAACAACTCATACACATGTAAGTTAAGCTAAATATATTTTAGCCTTCTGAATCTTCCTTCGCTTTATTTTTTTGTTACGTCAATACTTTTGATGAATTCTGCATTTTTTTAGGACGAATTATGAATGCATTTTTTTTTTTTGCATAACTTTTACATTTTAATATTATTTGAAATATTTTTTTGGCAGATTCCGATTCGTTGAATGGCACCAGAAACTTATTTTATATATTTTTTTGAGATAATTTGCAGATTCCGATTCGTTGGATGGCACCAGAAACGTTAACTCATACACCAATTTATTCATCAAAATCAGATATTTGGTCATTTGGTATTGTAATGTATGAAGTAAGAGAAATTCGCAAATGGTATTAATAGTAGTTTTCGATAAGAATTCGAGAACTACTGAAAAAAATTTGAGATAGTACGACTTGTTAAAGTTTATTGTATTTCTTTTTTTTTTTGTTTAGATATTTAATTGTGGCCGAAAACCGTGGCCGGAAAAACCGGTAAAATGGATTGCAACGAAAATTCGAAAAGGTGTAACACCTGAAATGCCAAAACGAATGCCACGTCTCGTTCGAGAAATAGCTAGTGCTTGCTTTCAATTAGATCCAAATAAAAGACCTACTTTCAGACAGGTTTTTGCGATTAATTATTGAAAATAATTAGATGTTATTTATTGAAGTATAGTATTCGAGAGGAACTATAGAATCATCGAATATTCTCGAGAAAAATATAATGCACTGTTTATTAAAAAAATCGGGTCTTAGATATTCGGAAAGCATTGCAGGTTCTAGGATTCTAGAACATTTTGGAATAGATGAACATAATAGATTCTGGGATATATAATAGATTATAGGATATTTTTGAGATTTAAAAACTTTGTTATAAATTTTTCCAGAACAATATCATATATAATTGGAAGAAAAAAGAAGTATTTAGATGATAAAGAGTAGGAATTAGATGATAAAGTAAAAAAGATTCTCGTATATAATTCCAATTCGAAAAACAAGCAGATTCTGGGATATTTATACATAAAAGATTCTATGATGTTTGATATTTGTATATAATACATTTTGGGATACTTGTGCATGACAGATTTTAGAATATTATGCATCACAGATTCTGAAATATTTGTAAACAGTAGAATCTGAGATAGATTCTGAAATATTTGTGCCAACAGATAATTATCAGTTGAATAACTTGAATTTATTATATACCAAAATCTAAACTATTCTATTCATCTCAGATTTATATCATCTGGATCAATTATTAAAAGGCATAGATAATTATAAGTATTTTATCAAATGTTTATCAATAATGATAAATGAATTATACTATTTCAGGTAAATGGTCGGATTCTTTTGGTACAAGGTATACGCTTCCCATCATTACATCCTTCCCTACTATCAGTGGCACAATTAAAAAATGTTAAAGTTAACATTTCCTCATTCTTATACTCTGTAAATAAATTAAATTATCTTTAATTTTTTCTCGAATTGGAATTATATACGAGAATCTTTTTCACTTTATCATCTAGTTATCATCTTTACCATCTAATTACTTCCTTTTTCCTTCAATTATATATGATATTGTTCTGGAAAAATTTATAAAAAAGTGTTTAAATCTCAAAAATAACAATCAATCATTTTAAATTATGAAAAATTTTTTGTTAACAAAAATGTCCATATTAACATATTAACGATGATTAGATTAGATTTTTTTTTTCAAAATCTTAGCAAGAATAAAATCTTTGAAAATTAACTGTAAGATATTTTAAAATTAAAAGAGAAAATTAAACTACAGTCAATATGAAAATGACGATTATAATTTCATGTGCTAATAAATTACTGAAAGAAAAGTGCCAATTCATTTTTTCTTTTTTTTTGTGAATCCATCAGAATCATTGAATTTAATATATTATAACTGTCGTAAGATTAATTATTAATAGTGTTATGATTATTTTTAATATGATTTCTGTCTGGCAATTATTATATTAATTTACTACCACAATTCGCTATCATTATATTTGCATTATGATTATTTCCCTACTAATATAATAATTATCCAGTTGTAGCCAATAAAATTCTTCGAAAAAGATCCAGAAGTAATTGCAATAGAATTAGATGAGCAACAGCAATTTGGTGATGATGATGATAGTGTAAGTAATTTATGTAATTAAACGAGTGTATTAACTAGACCTTTCTTCCATCATTTCTAACTTATCACTTTCCATTATTCAACTTATCACTCTATCCATTTTATCATCGCTCAATTTAAGAAGCTAAGAATGATGCAATTGTCCGCAATAAAAAGAATTGTTTCTGCAACAAATAAAAATGTAGTAATGGAAGAACAAGATAAGTATGTTATCTCATAAATTTATTATATTAATATTTTTTGAAGAATTTTTTTAAAGAAACTGAATTTTATTCAAAATTCTAATTGGAATATCTAATGAGAAATAAGATGCAAGAATATTAGTTCAAGATTAGTTCAAAAACTAAAAGGTCAAAATCAAAAATTCTAAAAATAAATAAATATTGATGCAAAATGCTTGAATGGCTAAGAGAGAAAGAAATTTATCATCCTACTTTCTTTCCTTCTTAAATTTAATTCTTGAAAATTACAGCATCCAGTCTTCAAAACGTGAAGGTACTCTTTATTACTTTTATATCAAATTGTTTCATTCTTACATTCACTATGAAACCAAGTTTACCTATTATTTATTATCATTTATCAAATTATTCTTATCATATCTTAAACATTTTTACTCAAATTTCGTTTAAAAACCAAGATAAGAACGAATGGGCAATGGTTGTATTGCATTCGTTAAATAATGATAAAAAACTCAGGATATTTATTTTTAGCTGAATCAAAAAAGATAGCAGAGACGGAATCAGATGATGATAAAGGTTCTAAAAAGTCAATAGAAGAAAGGCAGGAAAAAGTAGATTATTCCATACTTATAAAAGAAAGTGTACAAGAATTGAAAAACATTGCATTGGACTGTGAATTTCAAATATTAGAAAAAAGCCGTTTTCGAGAAAAGTCGTTTTCAAGATAACTGGAATTTCTCAATCCTAAGTTTTTTAAAAATTCACAACAGAATTTAATAGTACTTTTTATTTGTCTTATTTCAGGATTCCAGTCAAAAACAATAATACATGTATCGTATTTCAAATCCTAGAATAACTGTTTGTCCTTTGAATACTTTTCTCATTTATTGCTATTCTATAAATTTGTTACTGTAAATGATATTTTGTAACACAATGCAGTATTATTGTATTAGAGCAATTTATGAACTTTAAGAAAATTTTAGCTGTCGATTCCTTCTAATTGTTTCATCATTGTAAGATTTGACTGAATTTCCTACTATAAAAAAACGAATATTTTAATATATAACAGTAGTTCTCTAAATTATTCAAAAAACTTAGTGATCTGAATACTTACGAAGTATTCAATGGAATGCTTCTATATTCAATTTTTAAAATTCTTAGTCGAGGAATTCATGGAATCAAAATTTGTTATTATTAAGCAAAAAATTATGAACCAAAACCGTTTTATGACACACAATTTTTTTTACAACAATTTCTTCATTGCTAACAAATATATTTCCGCACTATGATCACGACTAGCTTTAGGTTTTACAATATATACCTTTCCAAAATCTTGCTTAAGGCGTTCAATAAATTCGTCTCGTCTTGTTCCATCCCATATTTTACAAAGCAATGTTCCATTTTTCACTAGGGGAATTACTGATTTTTTTACACTAAGCTCCAATACTGTAGCACAAAGCGATAAAATTCGTTCATGATCAATTCCTCCATCACCTACAACAGTTTTAAAATAAATATTAAATAATGAAATCAAAATACCATTACATAGAAAGAAGGAATCATTATTACATCCACATATCGCAACGGCTCAATTTTTTATATCATTACTCAATCAAATTCTTCTTTAATTTTATTAATGTTTGAAAACGAATCGAACGATCAAAAAGAAACAAAAATTTTTTTCTGTTTCTTTTTGGATTAATTTTTCGCTTTAAAGTTATGATATCAACGCAAATTCTACTTAATATATTCACTAATATAACTTTTGCTAACTAGAAATAAATCTATATGACAAGCATGTAGTAATGCTTTCTCTTTGCTTAAAGATATTGAAATATTCCTATTCTATTTCTCTGTCTACCAGTTTACTACAATCTCATATTCTCAATGAATATGAAATTTGGAAATGAGAAAAATAATACTATTGCAAGAAAGAAAGTAGATATTGAATTAAATATTTGTTCCATACTAACAATAAAAAATTTATTACCAGTAGGATTTGGTGCCATATCACTAATCACAACATCAACAGATCTTCCGTTCAAAAGTTCCATTATATTTTCATGAGTTTTTTGCGTAGTGATATCGGACAGATCCAAAAAATTAACTCCCGAAATCGGCGCTATAGGCTAAAAAAAGAAAAAAAATATTACGTCAATTATTTCATGTTGCGAATTCACATTCGAATATTTGTAAAAATCAAATACCTGTAAATCGATACCTAAAATGAAGGCATCGCTATGTAAATTTGGTTGTACAATATCAGCAACTACCTGACACCATGATCCAGGAGCCGCTCCAACATCGACAAACTACCATGCCTGCGCAGCAAAATAAATCCAGAAAAAAATATCTATCGTAAAGTTTCATTTTTTTTTGTTTGGTTGTAACAAAAAAAAAAATCAAAGTTTAGGAAAAATGAAAAAAGGAAAAATTTTTTAGTTATTTTCCGCTTAAACCAATTTCTGCTCTTTCCGCCTTTCCCATTCCTTGTCTAAACGCTTATATCTTTAAACTAATTTCTAAAATTAAACTTACCAGGCTTAATAATTTTATACTTCTCATTGATTTCCAACAACTTATACGCGCTCCGAGCTCGATATGAATGTTCACGTGCCTTCTTTGAAAATTCATCTGACCACTGTCGTTGAAGATATTTCAAAGTGGCCGTCGATTTTTTACTCTTCGAGAAACAACGTACTGGAAGAAGCCATAATGCAATTTGCCCTGCTTTGAAATTGATGGTAAAAAACATCGTGATCTCATTCAACGATACATTTTCACCTGAATCATATGAAAAAATGCAATTGAAATTGCAAACTAATTACTATCAAGAAAATTTGCAATCATCATCGTATTCGGTCAATCAGTTGAATGCATTATTCGATCAGCAAGTGAGAATTTTGAAAAAAAACTCATAATTCGAATCATGAAATCTTCCACAAAAAAATCCACCCTTATCTCGTAGAAATTACGGATCTGTATTTGCCAGTTTCAAATATCGATGTTCAGCTAATTTTCCTTACAATAGTATAGGAATAGTTGAAATATTAATACAAAAAAACCATTTTTAATCATATTGCCGAACCTTATTGCCAATTTAATATTACTTCTCAAAACGCTAATTAACTGGGGATCTGAACATATGTCATAATGGTTAAAAAGTATCAAAGAAACCTAGTTCAACTTTATAAATGCTGAGTTTGGATTTCATCTCCATCTAATCTGAACTGTAAAATTGCTACTGCGACAACTTTTTATAAAATCTTCATCGAAACGAAAATACAAACAAAGATAAAATATTCCAACCAATCGAAGAGACAAATTGGATGATTAATTTTGCATGCAAATTTCAAAATCATGAAACTGGTGTATATTTCGAGATTCAAAACAATCTAAGAAAGAAAAAGTATATAAGCAATGCTTTAGTACACAATATGAGAAAATATTTTACAGATCTTTTGGTGTCAAACATTGATTAACGGCCTGTAGCAAATCAGGATTTTCAAGCGCAGCTGCCACTCGTTCTTTATCCGCTAATTGCTTATTTATTGCATCTGCGGACATATGAGTATCTGGCGATATCCTTACTATTACCTGCAATAATGAAACATAAATGTTGCATATGGTAAACTTAATTTTGTAAAGACACCTGAAGAATATTATCTGGAAAGTTCTATAATATGTTCAAATTAAAATGATAAATGGTAACTACTGACGATAGTTCATGTATTTTTTTAAAACAATGAGAGTCAAAAAAAAATGACATAACGAAATATAATGAAAGTTAGTAACTATCGTCAGTAGTTACCATAGCTAGTAACTATTGTCAAACAGAAAGGTTAAACTTTTTAAGAATTATATTACTTTTACACTAGGGTGCAGAGATCGTTGTAATTTTGTTCGTATCGCTAGACCAATCAATGTTGCCATTGAACAGTGTGGTATTGTGGGAACAAATTCGACCTGACAAAAAGATTATCAGCTAATGTAATATTTAAAATAAAAATGTCAACATCTTACTCAACTAAACTATTAGTGTTAAAAAATATTGCATATAAAATCATATGATTACATCAACAATTGTTTCGTCATCAGTTTTGCTCACTGTAATGAGCTCTTCCTGGACGACGTTTAATTGTTCAAGCGTAAGAGGATGTTCTGGATCATTGATATCCCTGAAGCATATCGTCTATTATAATAGGCAAAAGCAATATAAAATAATAAATAAGGTCATTAGTATTGATTTTATAATTTAATTAGCAACTGCATTTAGAAACACCAATTAATAATAACAGACTTTGACTGGAACTAACAGGAATCAAACTTAGGATATTTGTAATTTGCAGGAAGTTGAAAATCTCAATACAGAAATTTTTCATCAACTCGCTCGAAATTTCTAATGAAAAATTCTGACAAAAATTAGCATTGTAAAATTGCAGTGACAACAAACTTTATGCTTGCGAGAGAAACTAGGCTATGATGGTAAATATGTGACCTTATATAATCGAAGATTTCCTGAGCAGTGATCGGATCAATGATGTTCGGATCCAACTCTGAATCAGACACCTTTCCACTGCGAGATTTCGTAGCGTATACTGTCGGTGTTGCATTTTCCAATTTATCGAGTACCATCGAGTTTTGTTCTGTCTACCAATTTAGCTTAGCCGGATAATCATAAGTACTCTGAAATCCTAATGCTCTTCCTTTTGCAACATAAATATACATAGATATTTTTCCGAAATAAACAAAAGCATCAATTTAATATCGAGTAATTAAGTAAAAAGTATGAAAATAGTATGTCACTTTAAATCAATAACTATCTGTGATAGCTATCATCACAAACTATCCTCAGCATTCTTGATATGACAAGTGAAAGATTCAAAGACATAAGAAATGAATGGAAACTTTATTTTAAAAATTAATCAGCCTATGGAATAAATGATGAATTATGCAAAGTTTATTAATTCGATTGATTTTGAATTATTCCAATATATTCTTTCAAATTCTGAATTTATGTCGAGATTTTTTCAAAGCTAAAAAAACAACATATTAAAGTTCAAATTAAAAAACTAATTTCCGCTATATAAAAATTAATCACAAGAAAAAACAAATTGGACTAAGTTCAGAAAAATGATACAAAAATCCCGGAAATATTTGGCGGTCATTACGGGATATAGTAATCTTTAAATAAAATAGCATGCGGGAAATGCAGCAAAGAAAATATTATCAAAAACTAATAATCACTGTCTAATCAACCGGATCAATGTGAAAATACACGGGTCTCACCGCTGATTTTTTACCCGAAATATCATTTTTTAGGTCGTGAAGCGAAGGTATTGTCAAATTTTGAAAGATGCCATTTGAATTTTTGTCGACATTGGTGTGGATTCGCAAGGATCAGATTCAGAAGACTGGTGATTCTGAAAACCCGTCTGTGATAAGAAATAAAATTTAATAGATAGGTTGAAGTAACTCAATCATTTTCATTGTTGATCAATGATGAAATATAAGATAATGATAAGCTTTAATTCTAATTTATAAAAAAAAAATAATTCCATCAAGAAAGATATGATATATGATAGTATATAATTTTGCTTTTTATAAGAATTTATAATTTCAAGAAAAGCACATTTACAACATATCCAATTATCTTTCTAATTTTAAAATGATAACTTACAAAATCAAGAAAGAGAAGTAGACATTGATATTTTTACAATCAAAATAATAATATACTAATCTTCCATTTCTGATTATAAAGTGATTAATGCTTCAGTTATCATTTTTTTTTCAGACTAATCATTTAAATTTATGAAATGTAAACTTCAATTTTAATTTAAAATCACTATCATTTTTATCATTACTTTCTTCTCAATTACATGATCTTATATCATATCTTTCTTAATGAAATTATTCATTTTTCTATAAATTAAGACTTATTATTGTTTCATATTTCACTTCTCATTAATATCGGGAATGATTATGAGTTCAGTGATTACAAGTATGGAACATATTAATAAAAAACAACTTTCCAGGTCATTTAAATTCAATCTCAAAAGTGAATACTTCAAATTATAAAAGTAATTCTTCCCTCATCCTAAATTTCATTAAAAAAAACCATCTTATCATTATTTCATATTTCGAAAATTTTAAACAAAATATTTATCATATCATATGATAGCTCTCTTGGAAAAATATACAATTATAGGTTTGCAAAAAAGTATCTACATTGGGTCGAGAATAGCTATCAATCGAGAATGTATATCATTCTTTCTATTTTATTATTTCTCATAACAAATGAGTTTTTGGAAAAATTAAATGGCAGCGATGAAATGATAATTTCAAAGAAGCAATAAATGTATATTCAGTAATTAATTATCTATTAATTAATCATATATTAAATAGCATATTCAGTAACTAATTATCTATTACAACATATTCAGCAATAAAATTATCTATCAATCTTTATTAATTACTCATATATTGAACAACACATCCAGTAATTAATTATCTATTAATCTTTTTTAATTGCTCGCATATCAAACAAGATATTCAGTAATTAATTATCATTAATCTTCTTAATCATCCCAATACTGCTTAATTTCAATGCAGTTGATAAAAGTGCAAATTTAGTGCTTTGCTAAAGCTAAATATTTTTTTTTTCCCTTCTTGCATAAGCAATTTATTTTGCATTTTCTTCTTCGACATGCACATTGCAAGTACCACATAGACTGACCTAATTCGAATATTGGTTTTAATTCGGGAATATCCATCTATCCAAAATATTTATTAGATGATATGATCTATAAAGACTTATTAATTCCAGCTATTATTCAATTCTTATTTTAATTCGGGAATATCCATCTATCCGAAATATTTATTAGATGATATGATCCATAAAGACTTATTAATTCCAGCTATTATTCAATTCTTATTTTAATTCGGGAATATCCATCTATCCGAAATATTTATTAGATGATATGATCCATAAAGACTTATTAATTCCAGCTATTATTCAATTCTTATTTTAATTCGGGAATATCCATCTATCCGAAATATTTATTAGATGATATGATCTATAAAGACTTATTAATTCCAGCTATTATTCAATTCTTATTTTAATTCGGGAATATCCATCTATCCGAAATATTTATTAGATGATATGATCCATAAAGACTTATTAATTCCAGCTATTATTCAATTCTTATTTTAATTCGGGAATATCCATCTATCCGAAATATTTATTAGATGATATGATCTATAAAGACTTATTAATTCCAGCTATTATTCAATTCTTATTTTAATTCGGGAATATCCATCTATCCGAAATATTTATTAGATGATATGATCTATAAAGACTTATTAATTCCAGCTATTATTCAATTCTTATTTTAATTCGGGAATATCCATCTATCCGAAATATTTATTAGATGATATGATCTATAAAGACTTATTAATTCCAGCTATTATTCAATTCTTATTTTAATTCGGGAATATCCATCTATCCGAAATATTTATTAGATGATATGATCTATAAAGACTTATTAATTCCAGCTATTATTCAATTCTTATTTTAATTCGGGAATATCCATCTATCCGAAATATTTATTAGATGATATGATCTATAAAGACTTATTAATTCCAGCTATTATTCAATTCTTATTTTAATTCGGGAATATCCATCTATCCGAAATATTTATTAGATGATATGATCTATAAAGACTTATTAATTCCAGCTATTATTCAATTCTTATTTTAATTCGGGAATATCCATCTATCCGAAATATTTATTAGATGATATGATCTATAAAGATTTATTAATTCCAGCTATTATTCAATTCTTATTTTAATTCGGGAATATCCATCTATCCGAAATATTTATTAGATGATATGATCTATAAAGATTATTAATTCCAGCTATTGTTCAATTCTTATTTTAATTCGGGAAAATACCTGTCCCTCATGGATAATTCGAGAAAGCTATCAAATATTGCGGAAGTTTATTATGTTTCTTAAAAATTTCTCAAAAGTAAACTACCGTAACTGCTTCTATCATATTATTTATATTAAACGATTCTTTCTGTAAGTAATAATTTTACGGTGCTTTTAAAACAAAAAAAAAAAAGAAAAAAAACTAAGCGAAGCTTCAAAAAAAGGAATTAAAATTGTTCGTTTAATATAAATATCCATTTGAGCTGAGATTAAATTATCATTCGTTATCATCTACGCTTCTTTTCTTAATCATTCATATGACATTCACTTAGTATAGGTAATAGCACATTTTTTTTTTTGATAAATTCAATTGATAAAAATTCAAAAATAATATACACAAAATTACTAACAACGAATTCAAATTGAAAGACCAATTCAATAAAAACAATAAAAAAAAATGAAAATATTGGCCTAAAAAGAATAAAAACTGATTAAACAATGCAAAAAGTTTGATTAAATTCATGAAATATGAATATGATATTGTAGCAGTAATTAAATAAATTAATTTTTTAGGATAATTTAGAATCAAATTTGTATACTTCGGGAAAGGCAATTTATAAAATCTCATTTAGGATAACAATTAAAAAAGTGAATATGGCAGAAAAAAAAGAGAAGAACCATTACGGTTAATTTTTATATTATTAGTAAAAGAAATCTAATATCAACTGATTACAGTTAAAGTTTGATAATGTTCCTGATAAAAACTTTCGTCAAATTTCAACTCCAAATTTTCAGCATAATTTTAAAACTTACACTTATAAATTTAAAATTACAACATTCTTTATTCGTTTTGTTTTTTTTAAGTCACAATGGTTCTTTTATGAAAACAGATAATTGTAAAAATACAATACATTCAAAATTAAATATTTAAAAAAGTAATCATTGATTTTGATAATACTGATATTATAATTTAATTTAAATATCCATAACTCAGTTTAACCATTTAATCTGACTATTTTTTTCTTGTCGAGAAAACAGTGACAAAGCCATAATGCATTGATACACACATATGAAAGAGAGATTAAAAATAATGAAAAGAGGTAGGAAATATTGGAAAAACATATACAAATACAAAACACACATTCAACATTAATAAATTTTCGGAATAAATGAAAATAAATTTTTGTATAAGAGAGATCAATCATACTTCACACCGTTTTTTTTTTTTTTTTTTTTTTTTTTTTTTCAAATTAGAATAAGCAGCAGTATTTCATATGAATAAAATTTTTTGAACTACCTATTCAAAAGTTTATTAAAGAAAATGATCTGAAAAGAAAGTTCACACTATGATGAGCATTTTTTTTTAAATCTATTAAGGAAAAATTCTTGAGCAGATCTTTATGAGAAATGAAAAATCTTGCTAATGCATAATAAAATACTGCCGAAAAGAAAATACTAGTAAAAAATTTCATAAAGGTTACACTTCCAACCTAAATGAATCGTTGAATAATGAATGCTGACTTTGACCATGAGGATGTGTATGCCTAGTAATAGTTCTTTCGCTCATTTCTATTTCAGAAAGAGATTGACAATCCTGAAATAGAGTGGTACCATGTCCATTAAGCATCATTTCATTTGAAAAGTAAGTTGAAGTATTGTTGCAATTATGAGCATTATCCAATCTATCATCTCCTCCATTTCGATCTTTGCCTTGATGTGATCGCGAAAAATTCGAATCTAAACCATTCGGCAACATTGTACTGTAATTATAATAATTTTATTTATAATTACTAATTAATTTAAAATATTCAATTAAATTAATTTCACACAATAATGAAGATTTTTATATTTTCTTTAAAATTCCAACAAAAAAAAAAAAAAAAAAACCAATACTTTGCTGCTTCCTGAGAATCATAACCTCCTCTAGTTGATTCTGTATTAGAACCTAAATCACCACGTTCTACGTGATCTGCTTCTACTGCACTCAATTCTGCATCACTGAAAATAAATAAAAAATAAAAATTAATATTATAATGTTAACTAAAATGATGAAAAATTTTTCTCAGTGTATATATTTTTACATATATGTATATCAGAGTAATAATAATCATTTGAATAATCAGTATATACATATTTGTACATACGTATATCAAAGTAATAATAATCATTTGAATAATCAGTATACATATTTGTACATACGTATATCAAAGTAATAATAATCATTTGAATAATCAGTATACATATTTGTACATATGTATATCAAAGTAATAATAATCATTTGAATAATCAGTATACATATTTGTACATATGTATATCAAAATAATAATGATCATTTGAATAATCAGTATACATATTTGTACATATGTATATCAAAGTAATAATAATCATTTGAATAATCAGTATACATATTTGTACATATGTATATCAAAGTAATAATAATCATTTGAATAATCAGTATACATATTTGTACATATGTATATCAAAGTAATAATAATCATTTGAATAATCAGTATATACATATTTGTACATATGTATATCAAAGTAATAATAATCATTTGAATAATCAGTATATACATATTTGTACATATGTATATCAAAGTAATAATAATCATTTGAATAATCAGTATATACATATTTGTACATATGTATATCAAAATAATAATGATCATTTGAACAATCTAGATAAATATAAACCTGGAAACTTCATCGTTATGCTGCAGTTGCCTTAGTAACATGCCAATATTGTTAAGTTTTAATGGTGTTGGAGTCATTCTATTGTTGACTGAAGTTTGTGATGAAGTTGGACTTAATTCAACACTTGCACCTGATACAGCTTCAACGTAACGTGTACCATAGCGTCCCATTGCTTAAAAAGAAAAAAAAAATTTCCCAATTTCTTCAAATAGCTTATTAATGTAATTTAAACTTTTATAATAACTTGGCAGCTAAGAGATATTTGATAAATTTTTTATCAGTTCATATAAATTCATTAAGTTTTCTATTATCAGATGAATGATTAAAGTATGAACCTATAACTTTTGCTATTCCTAATAAATACGAATATTGCGCATAAGTAAATATTAGTTCTATATTTATAACATATCAGTAATAACTAACCAATTTCAGAATCTGTTGCATAACCACTACGATTTCGTTCACATCGAGCTGGTAACGCTACAGATGAACAACGTATTGTTGGTGATGAATCTATCATTTCTGAACAAGTCTCATGATATAGTACATCATCGCAATAATAATTACGCTTATCAGGTACATCTCTTTTCAATATTGTTGTTGCTGTACCTAAAAATTGATAATCATCTGTTATCATTGAACAACAATATTTTTTATCCATACTTGAATTTATTCATTATTCATCTGTAACGAAAATTTTACCATTCAACATTGTTGTTACAACTTCCTGTCTTGGATCGTATTCCATACAGTTTCTATTGACTGATAAAACTCCGTTATTATCATGGGCTGTACTTCCAGATTCTCGCGATTTCACAGATGCACTATCTCGTTCATCACTTGCTTCATTGATCCTTTGTAATGCATCATAAACATGCTTGTCTTTCTTTCTTTTCCTTTTTTCCTCACTAAAAAGAATATTATTATTATGGAAATAATGATAGTTCAAAGTTGTCAATTTTAGCAGATATAAAAAAAAGTAAATTATTCAATAGCCTTAAGCCTAGGGTCTAAAAAAGATAATAGATCGAAATAGGGTTACCGATAGCTTGGCATACTACCAAATTTTATCGCTCGCTGTGTATTTTCCGGAAGACTTTCATCTAACTTCTCATCTGCTGGTGAAGAAAATTCAGCTCCACTTTGTCGCCTATAAAAAGCAAAAATAATATAGTAAAATTATTCTCTGATTATTGTTGAATTGTAAAGATAATATTTTTAAATATAATCAGTTATCTTACCGATAGCAAAATAATAGACAAATTAAAAGTAGCAAAAGTAATATGCCAACAATAAGAAGAATAATAAGCAAAGTTGTCGTATTCAATTTATGGCCACCTAAAAATTAGAACAAGAATTAACAAAATTATAATCATTTTCCAATAAATTTTCTTAAAAATTCTACTATCTAAAATTTGTAAATTTACTTTAAAATAACAAATAAATTAATAGATATGTTATAAAATATAGAAATCATGTATTGATAATACACTAACTTCTATTTGATAAATTTATAATGAAGATTCAGTCTTCATGATATTACTATAAATTGCTATTACTAAGCAAGTTACTAAGCAAGAATTTTTATAATAAATGAAGAGCAAAATATAAGAAAGAATAAAACTTAATTTCTAATTAAATAAATTGCATTAGCACTTTTATTAAACAAATATTTTAAACTACCTAAAAGTCTTAGGTAAAATTAATAAAGATATAAAGTCATTCAGAAAAAAAAAAATAAAAAATAAGAAATAATAATTTACCTACAAACGATGGAATGAAAATATCACCGAAATGAGAGATATCTGATGGTGTAATAGTTGTGAAATGGGTAATATTTGTTTTGGTATCACATGCTGTACCCATCCAACCATTGTAACATAAACATCGTCGTGTTGTTGTACAATCCTAAAATCGTTGAAATTAATTTTTCTAAAATTACAATTAATTAACAAATATAAGGTTATGCTATATTTAATTATATTTAGGATAAAAAAACAAAAAATTCTAATGACATTTTTTTTTTTAAATGATCAACGATCAATTTAAGTAGAAGAAAAAAAAAAAATTTTACTCCATGTCCTGAACATTGATAAGCAAGATTATTGCTTGGACAGTGTACAGGTGGTGAAACTTGAACAAGCGGTGAGCAAATTCCTTGAATACAAACTTTTCCAGAACCACAACTACTTCCATCCATAACTACACCAATATCGAGATTTGTAATCATTCTAAAAGAGCATTTTATCACCACCAGAAATGAGTATTTTTTGAGCATTTATTTATAATTTTTTTTTTTTTCGGTAATAAGATTTCTCCTTGAACATTTTCATCAAATCTCACAGTAAAGTAACAAATAAAATTAAGACCTATTTTAAAATGAAATATTAATGAAGATTAAAAAATTAATATTGCTTTCTTATCATATTGTTAAAAATAAGACATTTGAAAAATACAGTAATAATTGAGATAATTAACTGATAAGAGATATACAAATCAAATCATTAACTAATAAATTGTAATAATTATTATAGCCATAAAATGAACAGAAATTAAGTATTTTTGAAATGTAATTCGTTTTCTAGAAGATAAAAGATTAATCAAAAAATTGAAATGATTGAACAAAAAAATCGATTTTGATGGATTTTTAAAATTCGTGAAAAATTTCAAATATCTTTCA